>JAPYZS010000652.1:0-63321 GCA_030522925.1 Trissolcus japonicus | reverse complement strand
AAAGACATGTTCTGGGGGCTAAAAAGAAAGTTATCTTGATTTGAAAAGAATGCTTTTTTCGTTTAGTAGCTTTACTTAAAAACAGCGCCATCTACCGTGAGGTAAAAATCAAATTCAATATGATAATCTTAAAGTTCAAATCATGCCTTTTCAAACAAAAAAAAATAAAGCTATTTTCGATGAGAATTATCAAATTTATGGAGGTTTGAAATGTTTCATTTTTTAGGGGTGCCCGCTAATTGTTGTGCCGAGTGTATTTCATTAGTAATTTTTTTCAGTTTTGAACTGCACTTTCTCAGCTATCAAAAAAATATCAAATTGACAAAAAATAATAGTTGGACACACGAACTGAACCAAAAATTCAACCCGCGGCCAACTTCTACCTTTCATAAAATTTTTCGTTATGGAGTATGGGGGATAAAAAATTGACACCCTATTGTGGATGCCAATCACAACATTATTTAAATTATTCAATTTTTATTTGTAAAATGAGGATGGACTTCAGTTTTATACGCGGTAAACTATAGCTTTTTTTTTCTTTTGATGTAACAAACATGGTTTTATTGAATTTCTTGATTAAAAAAAGTAGTAGTAAAAAATTAATCTGTGCAATTGATGACTTCGCATAATTGCATTTTTTTAATATTATCATAAAAAAATGACATTCGTTATACAGGTAAAGCTCAGATCTTTTTACTGGCTTATTGTTTTCGATCAAATTTCTTAGTTCCCATTTAATTAATTTTTAGGAAAAAATGTTTGATATTTTTTAACGTTTTAAATATGTTAATTTGTTAACGTGCGAAAGCTGAATATTCGTCTGGTCATAAAAAACTCTTAAATGCACATAGGTGGTTTGCATTAAGTTTGTCGGTAAATTAGATTACTACTGACAACTGAATAAACAGTCGGTAATTGATATATCTATATATATACCTACATAAAGACGAATTCAAGTACATACATTTAGCCCAAATGAAACAAGTTTGTAATCAAATAATGTAATATTTTTCAAACATTCGATTTTTGTGTTTACAAGTATATGTTCCAACATGTCAATATTAATCGAATTATTAATTGAATGAAATTTAATTGTTAATGAATCACAAACTTGATAAAATGTTTTAATGTACACATTAAAAATGTTTAATCAGAATATAATAAATAAAATAAATCAGTAGAAATTGATATGAAGCAAAAATATTTGTAGTAAAATCGTTTCCGTTGTATCTAGTATTGCAAATATATTTTTCCTTTTCGCTCAAGTCCGGAAGTGGTACATTTTTCATCAATTGTAAGACAGGAAGAGGGAAATTTTCCACCCATTTGTGCAAAACTCAGTGAAACGTCAATTCTACGCAGGTTTTTTCGCAATTTTTTGTTTCCCGTGATTCATCGTTTCCCGTTATAGATATTCGTGCATCACATCTTATGAATACTCTTTGTAGTCATTCCCACACACGCAAGTCCCCCTCCCCCCCCTTGGCGAAACAGATTTTGAAACTTTGATATTAATAAAAACTGATTAATTTAACGAATTGGCAATTATTCAAATCCAACTGCTCGTCGGGACAAAAAATTATTGAATCAAAAATTGTTCCGAATTATTCCGAGAACCCGGAACGATGACGATTCTCCTGTTCCTGAGTTAAGCGGCAAAATTCAACTCGAGAAATATGAGAATCCCTAATTTTAACTTAGTGGCTTAAATATAATTTCGAGCTCAAGAGCTCGGCTTCATTGAAACGTTGAACACGTTTTTTACTGTCTTTATATTTGAAAAGAGATACAACTCGGGCAAAACTGTATCTGAACAGTTAACAACTTTTGTTTAGCTGATAATGATTCAGAGTTCTGTGAGAACAACAATTATAGTTTTAAAATGACGACAAGAAGACGGTGACAAAAAGAAAAGAAAGACGAGGAATAGCGCGCCAGAAATAACTAATAAGACATTCACTTAGAAACGAACGGTCAACCGGTCCAGACGAACGCGGTGCGTCCTGATTCTGAATTGTTGAATCTTAACAAACTATATAAGTTGATTTTGACACTTCCTGGATCCTTCACGCAAACAATCACACTTTATCCAAACTGCCGAGTGTTCGTCATAAGCCATCAATTGTGCCTGTATTATAAATTTGTTCGAGTTTAAGTGCCGCAACTAATTTTCGTGTAAACAGTGATGTAGAAAACGCTTGTCATCCACATTCATTTTCTAAATTTAAATCTTTGCTGTCATTAACCTTACACAGTTCTTGTTACAATTAAATACAAATCTATCAATGCACGTCGCACAGTGATACAGTGACATTTTAGCAGAGAGAAATTGCTTCCAATATGCGATTCCAATCGATGATAAAACTTTAAAGTCATAAACATCGTTATCAAAATTGCTCATCTTGATACGTGATTCCTAGCCAGTGCATAATTTTTTGCTAGCCAGAGTGATGTGTTTTAGTGTGTTGCGGAATTTGTTATTTCATAAGATTCGTTTCAAAAAAAAAAAAAAAAAAAAAAATTTCGTCTATAGAATCTGAGATCTCAGTAGTCAATAGTCGTCTAAATTTAAGTGTTAGATAATCCGCAGCAGTGCATTGCCGATTACTAAATTGGTCCACACGTTTCTTAAGATCACTGATTAACCAACAGTAGCGAATTCACAAAAAGTACAAAAAAAAATTTAATCAACGCGATGATAATTCAATTTTAGTCACGGAATCTTGGATTGTTGAATAAAGAATGGTTTCATTTAATGCGCCAATTGGATGAGACGCTGTAAAAAAAACTTTTGCGCAAAACTTTACAAAACAATTTTACAATGATTAAAGTTTTAGTTGGCTTTAAATAAAATGTTTATTAGTGTTGATGTAAATTTCACGAGATTGTCGGATTTTAATTTCAAGTTTGGTAATTTTAAGAAGTAATAAAAAATTCATCCTCGTTTTTATACATTATACTATTGATTACTTGGTGAGAAATTTTGAAAGTAACCCAACACGCAAGATTCAATATTCGAGTTTTGCATAGTTGTAACATTTGCAAAGTAGCCTTAGTTTTAAGATAAAAAATAATAGTTTGTTTGTGAGGTATTTTCTGAAAGGCTACTTATAGTTGATTCAAAGACCAGCTCATGGCCTTATTTAGCTTCAAACAAGTCTATGAAAAACGTATAAAATTTACAAACCTAATAAAAATCCTTAAACATACTTTCAAATGAAATCTTTTTGAGTTAGGAATGCAACTAAAAGTACTATCATATTAACAATAATAATTGGAAAACAAATTAGACTGCAATCAAAGTTCAAAAATTTTTCGTAGAAAGTGGTTCAGAAGTGCACCACTTTCTTAGTCTGATTGCCAAGACGAAGATTATCAGCTTTAAATCGTCCTAGGGCGATTAAACGTTTCCCTGCGCATGCGCAAATTACAATTTCTTTGTCGTTCGTTATCCAACTTTTGGTGCCGCATAGTTTGCTTACACCCGAATGTTAGAAAAAGAAACATATAAGACATATAAACAAGTACAAGATACGAATTTTGATTTAACCATAGTAATTTTAGTGTTTATTTTAGCTGTTTCAGCGCTTGTTTTTCGCGGAGACACGAAAACTATATCACCTTCGCCGGAGGAAGGACTCTAAACTAGGAAACCGCCGTAAGGCGGTTTACAAGATTGGTGAGACATTTTTCTTGCTTCAGCAAAGAAATCATCATATCATCTGTATATTACAAAACCGAGACTAGCAAGTAATCTCAAACATGAGTTTGATCTTTTCTCAAACATATCTATAATAATAATGTCTAATATTGAGAGTTATTCCACGTCCCGTGAAAAAATTCTCCCGTCTGATTTAAATTTAAATTCAAATTTATCACAAATTGTAAAAATTGTATATTACATCGAACATCGGAACCAGGGGTACGAAGAAAATGCCAACACAACTAACTTCAGCGTAACGTGTTTTTTTTAAATGAGTGAGAAAAAAAAGAAGACATAGTACCGAAAGA
The DNA here is from genome assembly GCA_030522925.1 of Trissolcus japonicus. Classification (NCBI taxonomy): domain Eukaryota; kingdom Metazoa; phylum Arthropoda; class Insecta; order Hymenoptera; family Scelionidae; genus Trissolcus; species Trissolcus japonicus. The sequence goes on along the minus strand of JAPYZS010000652.1, from coordinate 59,310 downwards.
GATTAATATAAAAACTAAAGAAAAGTGTAATAATTCACAATAAAGAAGAAGAATGAACACAATTTATTCAAATTATTACAACTCGTCAAAAACACGTGGTGTTGCTTTTCATGAAGTACGATTAACCATTATTCACCATGAACGATCAAAAGTTTAAAAGCCGACCAACAAGCATTACTTTTGTTTCCCTGCTCTTGTGCGGCGCATGTATTTTTTATTTGTAAATGATGTTCAACATTTTTAAATCATAATTTTGTTGCTTTTTGTTAATAATACAAAAATACGTCATGATTCGATCATCAGTGTTATAAAAATGATTATTGATACAATCGTTATAAAACTTTTCATCTATAAAAAAGGATCAATAAACAAAGAGAGATTTTAATTTCATTTCATTTTACATATATTATTTATAGAACAGTTTGCATTCGAAGAATAAACTTTGAAAAGGACTAATGATTGTTTATAATGTTTATCGCAATGAAAGTTGTGATAGTTATTTTAAAAAATGTCAATGCCACAAAGTAAAGTTCAATATCTCCGAGGAAGCTTAAGGTTAATTGGAGACAAACATTTCGAGTTATTATTTTTAAGACATTTGCAAGTCTTAAGCAACAGTTATTTTTAAGCACTTATTTTGTATCTTTTCGAACAAGATGGCATTAATTTACGCTGATAGGTCAATGGCAAATATAAATTAAAAGTAATATATATTTTTCAATGTTTGTTTAATATACAAATTCATTTTTAAGAAATGATATTATTTGTTGTTATTACCTGGCGGTTTTTATTAATTCATAAAAATGTGAAAAAAAATCTTGATTTTAATATTATTGCAGTTAGTTTCTTACATTAACAAGCAAAAGTCTATGTTAAATTTCATTCGTTCCATGAAATAAAACAAATAAAACGTTTTAAATATTTTATTTTACAAGATTTTACAAGCGGTGTTAATATTTAACCGCAAAGTATTAAAGTATTCTCTTATAGAATTATCGAATAAAGTGTAATACTATTTTAGAGAACCTTGATTCTCGTCTACATCGGGGGTTGATTATTATTTGTCATTAATTATAATTAAATTGTAATTCCAAATTATTTAAAAGTATATAAAGAGTAGCGGCATATAACTCTCAAATACGCAAACAACGCGTCGAGAAGATGAAAATAAACGTTGCTGGAAAATGTAAGTCGCTGGCTAAATATAGTCCTGGGGTTTCGGTGAATCGACTAATGTTAGCTAGTATCAGTATCGGATTTAACGGGTCGACAGTGAAAATCGATTCGTCGATCAGAGTTACATTTCTACCACTCGGAATTTAATTATTATCGGTTCTTTAACTGATAGTTGTTCAAGTGAATGGTGATTTACATTTTCATAAGTTTATATTTTTGATCGAAAAGAATGCAAGAGAATAAAATTTAAAAAAAATTCAACCTCACGTATGTATCAGAAAAATATTGTGCAATATGATATTTTCTCAGTATTTATACAATTAAGTTATAATTTTATTTTAAATTTATCTGTTTTATTGAACTTTTTCGTTACGTTCTGTTACACGTTATTTTTTGCTACTGGTCATTTCCTATGTCGAGAGTTTATTTTTAAATTTGGTCGTTTAAACAAAAGTAAAATCATCTATGACTATTTTTATTTTAATGATCAAAAGACGTAACATGATTTTCAGTCAATGAAAAGCTCACGATCAATATTTAAAACCGTCTCACGGGTCTTGAGTGATTAACTAAAAAATATTTTACCAGTTTTGATTTTGTTTGCTTTTTTCTATATCTATTCCAATACAGTGATGTATCTATAATTTTGTCATTGACGTCAAACTTAAAACAGCGGCGACAACATTATTCATTACTAAAATTAACACACGAAACGCTCTGTACAATTTATTATTATGAATTGCGTATCACAAAGAACAATATATGTGAGTTGCAATTATTATTTTCTTTATTTTTTGCTCAATTATTCCATGTAAAAATAATTATTTGCACGTAGGTCGTGACAAAAGAAATATTTCCATTTTTCGTATATTGTGTATAAAAATTGAACTTCAAAAGTGATATGCAATAATTATTACGAAAAAGGTTTTTGTTTGTAGTTTCGCAATTTTTTACTATGTTATATTGCCCGGTTTTCCGGTACCAGTTTCAATTCAACTTTTAATCATGTGTCACTGACACATTTTGTATGAACAAAATTCTTAATTTCTTGTGGTACGATATAAAACCTTCAGTCAAAAGATTTATTAATTGTTATTTTTAACTTTACCTCGATGACCGTTTGGTATATAAACAAAAGCAGACGGCGTATGTCTCACACGATTTGCAAAAAATGTCGAAATCACGATTGTCATTGCTATGCATATTTTCAAACTTTTTTCCTTTGTTCATTGTTTAAATTTGTGTTTAAGTAAATTAAATTATTTGAATATTGTAATGAAATCATCATGAAAACAAAATATATACTGAAAGATTGGAGAAGATTTGTTGCAACTAAATTTTCGTTTTGCTTTAAATTTTATCTCATCAAAGCATTTTGCTTTCATACATTTGTGAAACATTTTAATCTACTTTCACATTAGACACTGCAGGTTTTACGACAATTTTTTTTATTTTGCACGGTTTTCATATTAATTGTCCAACCATCCGTGACCAATCATACTCAAACTGTTTTCAATTGAAGTTTTATTTTCTGTGACGATGTTGAAAGAAATTGGACTGAATGATGTTGTATTGAATTTTTATTGCTATCTCTCATTTTTAATAGACTTAATCCGGAATATAAAATATTATAAAAACGAGCATGAATTTTTATGAAAAATAAGGAAAAAAACAATTTATTTTGCCACATACATAAGCTGACAAGTAGATTAAAATCTATTGAAGTATTATAAAACGCTAACAAATGTTTGAAATATTTAAATGCAATGTAAATCTAACATTTTCGTGGTGAACACTTTTAAAATGCGTTTTTGTAATTGTGCCAAAAAATGCGAAGCGCAATGCAAGAATTTGTCTTTCGCATTTGTTTAAAAAATATCTTAAAACCAATTACGCATGACAGAAAAAACGTTCAGTAATGTTTCTTTGATTTATCTCTATTTCGTGCGAAACTAAAATTACATTAAATCCAGAAACAACAAATATTGTTAACACATCATTAATTAGAATATCTGATTTACTTGTTAATCAATCTTTTTTTCTTACTATTTTTGTTTTATAATTATTCTAACGAACCCGATCAAATTGATGATTTTAGCAAAATGGAGCAATTCGAACAACTTTTAACTTGTGCGATATGCCTCGATCGGTACCGAAATCCGAAGTTACTACCATGCCAGCACAGTTTTTGTATGGAACCATGTATGGACGGGCTGGTGGATTACGTTCGTCGACAAGTCAAATGTCCGGAATGTCGTGCCGAACACAGAATCCCTTATCAGGTAATGTTGGTACAAAATGTTACAATGAAAATCGTTTTATTGATCTCACGTCTTCGTCATCAATAAAAGACCGAAGTTATCATTTCGCCAACATCCGTTTTCTATTTTAGTAGCTCACTTTTTTATCGCCACCTGAGTTATTAATTGAATCCTATGTGCTTGCAGGGTGTACAAGCGTTTCCCACAAACGTAACACTTCAACGATTCTTAGAACTTCACATCGAAATCACTGGAGAATTACCAGATCCGACCAGTGGTCAAACAATGGAACGATGCGGCGTTTGTTCGGAAAAAAGTTATTGTTCACTATGCGTTCACTGCGAAAAAAAATGCTGCCCTGAATGTAAAGATGCGCACATGGATATTTTAAGGCGCGAAATAATTCGCATCAATTCACAGGTGAAAATTGCTGCAGATGAAAAATAAAAATCTTGATTGTACATGTTATTGTTCATAAGATGATTTTGGAATACGCAATATTGTTAAGTGAGTATTGCTATAGGTCCTTTTGTATTGTAGGTCCGCCGAGGTCTCCATCGATTGCAAGACGCTCTAGCTTTAGTCGAAAAAAATACGCTTGGGTTACAAACGAACTGCGCATCAGTTGGGGAAGAGGTTGATGAAATATACCGAAGGCTCAACAAAGCGTTAAAGGACCGAACCGAACATCTAAGGAATGAAGTAGATCGTTATTTAGGAACGGAACTTAGGGGACTGATTCAACTGAAAGAAAATCTTGAATTGGAAATTGCCAACATCCAAAGTAACTGTGATTTAGCTGAAGCTCACATCAATGAAAATGTTGCTTGGGATGATGCAGAACTGCTTGACACTAAAGAACTTTTTCTGCGAACAATAGAATTTATCAGGTACGACGATTGAATAAATTCGAACAACTTTTATTTGCAATGACAAATAAATTTTTGTAGGAATTTCGAGTACGAAGCGGGCGATTATAACCGGCGAGTACGTTTTGTCATGGCTCACGACCCGAATCAATTGGTTCTTCATGTTGCCGGTTACGGTGAACTGAATATTAAACCGGAAGCGGGAACTGCTGGTCATCTGACTAGTTCGTCCAACTTGGCTCCTCCTACCGGAGCTCCTGGAATCATGCGGAGCAAAAGTGATCATCGACTAGCATCCCAATATCGTCAACAAGAAGAGGATCGGATAGCAAGAAACCGATACGTCACTGACTATGAGTAATTAGTTCATTTTTCATTAAACAATATTTGGTGTGCTCAGCTGGATTGAAAACTTAACACACCCTTTGTCTTTTGTTTCATCTTATCTAGGTACGACGAGCCTGAGTACGGTGTGCCCAGAAGTAAATCAAGATACAGGAGTCGGTTCATGCGACATCGAGACGGCGAAGATTCTGATGGCGACACAAGATCAACCGTACGATTCACCCAGGAACATTCAGGGCCGAGAGAAAAAGTGCTTGATACCGAGGACGCCGCTCGGGGACCACTTTCAGGAATATTTCGCCTCACGGACTCTCCGCGGGTGATGAAGAAATTGCAAGAATGCGAACGAGCAAGTAAAAGAAAGAAAGAAGAGCCGAATCCTGCTGCTACTTTACAACCAAAACCTCAGGTATTAAAAAAAAAAAAGAATCTTTTATCAACTCGATGATACTTGCCAAAAATTAATCACAAATTGGTCTAATGGATTGTCTAGATTCAAGCAAGGAAACCCTTGGCAGTTCCAAAACAAGCAAGTGAAGATGACGAAATTTCTCGAATCAAGAAACAAAACAAAAATGCACCATCGTCGTTTCCTTCAACCACAACTGAATCTGCGGACGAGCGACCACCAGTCACTGTTCATCCGTCCGTCCAAGAAATACCCGAAAGAGATACCGATGAAGCATCTAGAAGATCAATTGTATCTAGGTAACGTATCAATTGTGATATTCTTATCACACGTATTATAAACTCAAACTGATGTCGACTTCCGGTGATTTAAGTATAATTTAGTCAAGGTTGAAAATATTTTTTTAGGGAAATTTTAATTTCCCGATTGCTTTCGCTCGAGTTTCCAGGATCTCCACCCCCCCCCCCGACCCGAGTGCCCCCGGAAGGACCCGACTGCCTACGGAAAGTTCCGAGGGATTTTTTAAGGACCCGAAGTCCCTTGGGAGGGCCTTCTGAGCCACCTCCCTCGGGCAGGAACCCGAGAAAGGGGACCCCTTCGATCCAAGTGCCCTCCAAGTGACCTCGGGATGACCCCTTCTCGTGGGGAATCCATTTCATTCATAATATACTTGCATGATATGTACTTGAATCAAGTATATTTCATGTATTATAAAGACAATGTTGTTTCATTGATTCATTCATTCATTTCATCATTCATTCAACTTTCCACTGATATCATTTTAGAATTGTTTGCAACACATTAATTAACATTAATCTAACATTTAAATAGTTTTTTTAAATAAATTTTCAAGTATATAAAATCTTAATTAATCAAAACTTAACTATTTTTTGATTACTTCATTCAAGTGAAATATACTTAATTCAAACTACCTTTTTCTACAGTTTAGTGATCAGAAAAATTAACGTATACTTTAAAATTTCCCCCCGTAGGGCCATAACTGCTTGCAATTATAATGTGTAACTTTTTTTTATTTATCATTACAGACGAACATCAACAGACACTCATGCTCAAGGTACGAGGAGCGCTTCTTCAGATTCTAGCACCAGTTCAGAAACTTCTTCTGGATCAGGCATTCGTTCAACTGGAGCGCCATTTACAACCGAGGAAATGAAGCAAAAATATTTGTCACGTGCACCTGTAAATTCTCCTGCTGCAACTGTACCGCCGGTACAAAATGCAAATCATTCGAATCTCAGAGAAAACTCGAGCGCCACTAGACCGTTTCAAAGCCGTTTTTTAGGCGCAGGTAAATAAATTGTTCGACTATTTTATTCAGCTTTTGTTAATATGACAATGAAATTGCATGACACTGGTGAATTTTATTTGTTGTATCAGGTAATCGTTCTGCTCCACTACCTCCCCAACAATCTTTGACACGCGAGGAATCAATTAAAAAAAAAGACGAAGAAGAGGAGGAAGAAGAAGAAGAAACTAGTAGCTCTTCAGAGGAAACTGAATCGGAATCAGAGGAATCCGAGCCGGAAGCCCGTCCGGCCAATTCTACGCAATCCTCTAGTCAGATAACACCTAAATCGGAGTCAACAATGGCGAGGACTGACATCGGACCACTCTTGGCACGAAGTGCGGAAGCTCGACGCGGCAGCAAAGAAGATTCACCTACTACAAGGCAAGCTCAATTATATGATATTATTTTAACCGCCTCGCGATATTATAGCAAAATAACTAATCTTTAAAACGATTCTTAGTATGACACTGATAACAAAGATGAGCATTTCAAAGGTTACATTCAACCTAATGAATGAAATTATGCAAATTATGCGAAATTATTGACTGAAAATATTTAGTATTTAAAGTATTTAAAAGATTGCATGCAATTTAAGTCGGTAGAGAAAAAAGAGAAGTTAAAGAAACCACACCGCGTAATACGATAATTTGACACAAAAATCGTAATCAATATACAGAATGCTTTTGTATTATAGATAAAAATAATTATTTAAACAAAAAATTTGTCTGCGGAAAAGTTTTCTGCCAAAAATTCTTGGGATAACAAATAGGTATTGAAAATTAATAGATGCTGTGAACATCTATAAAATTAAGCTATGTTGTTTTTATTACAAATATGAAAAGAATAATCAGGCCTGATTATATTGATCGGACCCTTTACAGCCAATTAAGAATATTTTCACTGAAAGTGGAAGAACAAGTTTAAAAAAAACTTTCCTGAGCCATGCTTTGGATAACGCGTTAAAAACTAACGTGACGAGAAAACTGTAAGAGGTATTAGCTAGGCTAGACCTTGCTACAAGCATAAATTTAAAAGTTTTACAACTACAAAGGAAACATTTGTTAACCATGTTTTAATGATTCAAAACATTTTCAAAAACGAGACTTGAAAAAAACGTGATGTTGAGTATTCTAAAAAAAAAAAGAATGATAAAAACAAGTAAAAGTGGAGGTTTATACTTTAATCAATGGATGATTAAATTTATCCGAGACAAAAATAGTCTAGGCTATTAACTTGTAATCTCCAATGAGTAAATTAACTTTTAAATGGATTTTTATTTGACTATAAGAATTCAATTGAAAAATATTAATTCCGTGGCAAATTGCAGTAATCAGTTAAGAGTATCCAAATTATATATATACTTAACTAGATCGTGCAATTCACCATAGAATTCTTAACAAAGGAAGCCAAAAAACTCTACCCCTCGACCCTCTCCCTCTAATGAAATTTAACGAATAGAATATAGCTCGGTTTGAATAGTGCCACGGATAGTAGCATGCGCTATAAATCTCAAATTAAATGCACTTACCAATACTAAGTGCCACAGGTCTCGTTTAGTTTGAGAACGAACCAAAAAACACACTCCAGAGTTGATAAGAGCTCTGCTTATACGGTTTTTATCGGTAACAATAATTAGGCCCATTCAGAATAACGACTCTAGCACCTGAAAATGACGTAAAACTTTATAAAAACCATATAACGAGTTCGTTACAGGATATTTCTAACGAAAGTTAAATAATAAGAATATTTTTGTTATTCTTTTGAAAAAAAATTAAAAATAAAAACAGTTTATATAAAGATGTCGCAGGTCCCTTTTATATCTGTAGGTCAATTTTGTGACTATGACTCGTCTACTTGTTTAGGTATCCTACATCGAGGGGAAGCCCCGCTCATTCGGCAACACCTCCCAGCTCGAACGTGACGATTCCTAGTGTCCAATCCGTTCCAGGTGGATATACCAGCAGGTTCGTAGTAAACGATCATGCAATCCACCACTCCACTTCAAACTCCCTCGATAATACTCACGCTAATTCAGCCACCGAAAATCACGAAAACGCATCACAAACAAATTCTGATAATGACGAAAGAAGCACAACGGACGATACGGTTTCGCCAACATATCAAAAATGTGATACTGACGAGTTACATTTTTCGTATGCGAATAAATACACAAACTCGAATAATCCTGTTAATCCTAATGAACATGAGATGAACGCAGACATGAAAGACGGAGTACAAGAAAGTTTCACGGATCAACCTAAGTGTTCAATATCTGATGAGTTAAGTTTGGAAACTTGTCCAAACGACGAACATCTGACAAACAAAAATGAAATAAACAATAACAGAGCGGAACAATCATTGACAGAAAAATTAACTGACGTTGGGAACAGTGATGCTTCTGAAATGTGCGTTAAACAAAGTGAAAAATCTAGAAATAGAAATAACTTGACGCAAAATACAAGTATATCGATAAGCATGGTAACTACCGTACTGTGTGTTTCCGTTATGTGTTATAATATCATAATGAACTTGCTCTTGTGATTAAACATTTCGTACGTACCAAGCAGCGTTTATCCTCATAATCGCATAACATATTCCTTTTCATGTAACTTTCGTACAAGAATTTTTACATAATCAAACAACAAACTGCATTTCGTTATTTTTCAAAGCATTTTTTCTTGGTATACATTTTTATTACGGTTTCTGAATCAAGAATCATTGAAACTATTGTTTACTACCATAACAATGTTATAGTTTACGGTATAAAATATTGAACCTTTTGTTGATTACTTTTCGAGGCAGCATAGAAAAATTGTACCGCCGTGCAATACATGCTCCAAAAGTTAAATCCACTTCCGGAATTGAGAAACCATCAACTGTGTGCCGTGTATATTGTGTTACAAGTTGAATGTGAACAATATTATTAAATGATCGCGAATACGTGTGATATCTTTACCATTATTGATATTTGAAATCGTCACAGAAGTTCAAAAAATCACGATTCTCTCCTGGATTATATAAGTACCTGATTTTCAAATGGTTTTTAAACATTCCAAACATTGATATATAAATGATACACGCGTACAAAAAAAGTTCATTGCATACGTAGAATAGTTCATAAAGATTCTCTGCAAATTTTCGTCTGAGCATTGTTAACAATTTCAATAAAAAAATGTTTCATGTTCCCAAATATGTTCGTTCAGCAACTTTTAAAACGGTAACAAGTTCCTATAGATTGTGCTGTTCAAATACAATTTATAATCTAAATAACTTTATTTTTGCATTTTTAAGACTGACTTTCATTTTAGCCCCCCCCCCCTCCCCCCATAAAGTCTTTCCAGTATCATATTGATCAGTTTGTTGCACAATTCAAGTTTGATAATACACTGAAAAACACTGAACTTCTTAGACCATTTTACATATCATGGGTAATTAATATTCAGACCCGATTTCGCGGACATAATGAAAACAGAAAAAAATTGTTGGCAACATTACGAGACAGCGTTTCTTAATGCGTTGCAAACAAAATTCGGCGAAACCATAAGCTTTCATGTTTAACAAAATTTATCCTAGTCCGCACATTTATTTTTGTTTAGAGTGTAATTATGACATGTGTTTTGTTTTTTTATGCTCAAATCACGAAAATTTAGTTAATGAGTAGTGATTACAGCATTATGTATCTACACTAACATAAATTTATATCATCGCAAAAAAACAGTGTTATAAAATCAGTGTGATAAAATCTAGATTATTAAAAATATTTAACAAAGTTCAAAGTTGGTTTTCATTTTATATTTCCTTCACTAATAATACTTATCGAACCTCAAATTTCTGACAAAGCCGTTGATTATTACAATTATATGTTACAACGAGGATAAGAACTAGTTTGTATTTCAGTGTTTTATCAAAAAAAAAAAAAAGTTTCAAAGGCCTAAAATCAAAACCAGCTAAACATTAACTAATCCCATGAACAGAAATTGTTCAACTTCATATCTATCGAATCAGTTGAAATTCTAAAATGATTACGTCTAAGCTAGGTTTAGACGACGATTTAGCCCACTTTGTTAAAATTCGCTTGAACATTTTTACAAATTCAACTCAAGCAACGATTTATATTCAGCCTTATATTTTCTTATACTATTTTTAATAAAGCAGAGTCTTCGTAACAAGAAAAAAAAATTACACATGATGTGTGAAAGTTCTAAATTTAGAAGTCCAGAATTTGATTAAATGTACCGGTGGCAACCATATTTGCATTCATGTATATGCATCACTAAGAATCACATGTAATTATGATAATTTAAAATCAAAAATGATTTACCTGTTTTCGTTAAACTACGAAAAACACTGTACAAATTATTCAGCTTCGTTGGTGTACTTTTTCAAACGCTTGTTTTGAACACTGTCATTCTTTTTATCTCGGTTACAAAATCATAAATGAGTTTCTTTTATTTTCATTCACTTATTTTTTTTCTCTCGAGTAGATTTTATCCCCTTCACAATTTTCACCGCACGAGGTTGAGTTGTTTCAACCGCCTATGGGCATTAATTCACAACTTAATTAATGAGACACTCGTTTAATGAAAGTCAACAATATAACTCGTGTACCAGTTAATATGATTGGAGTAGCAACCCTTGTCGTTGCCAAGAAGACAGTTCAAAAAAAAGATGTCCAACAACATCTCGCCTTGAACAAGTTCATCTCTGCTCCTTATTTTGGCGATCCTCCACGATGATGAGAGACCCGCCTTTTACACGTCGCCCGCCTGTTGATTCCTTAGAGTGTTTAATAAGTGGAGGATATTGTTCACTGGAGCATAAATACTGTAAACGTAATTGGCAAATACTTTGTCCCGAAGAAATTCTTCTTACAAGTGCATCTTTTTTTTTTTTTTTTTTTCTGCAAATTCGACGTTTTTCATGGGTAAAAAACGCGCGACAAAAATGTAATAAATTTTTTTATCAAAGGGAATTAGTTTAAAAAAATTCTCAAAGTCTAGCAATAATTTTCATAAAGAAAGAAAACACTGAATGCAAATTCATATTTTCTTTTTCTTCTCTGGAAATGGGTTTCTATTTGAGTGGTTTTCAACTCGCAATTATTTCATCGGTGAAAAAAAAATGGTTTGAACTGTTAAGTGTAATCGCTTTTAATTCATCGATTTTTATTTTTCTAGTCTGACAATTCAATTGCTTTATATTGATTTTCGTTCGTCCAAAGTTAGATAAAGAATTTAAAAACATGGCAAAGACATGACGATATTATCGTCGTTTTTCTACAACAAACTACACATCAACTTGCTTTTTGGCGTGTTTGTCTATATAGTTATAAGCAGAAGAAATGTAGCACAGTCAACTCGCGACAAAAGGTCGAACTTATCGTACGTTCAATACGAAGGTTAAGGAGAAAAATGCATGTGGAAAAGAATACAAGTCCAAGTATGAAAGCGCGAGAAACGAGTGAGAAACATTGGGAAGAGCTTTATAGTTTACTAAAGCTGAAGTGCAGCAGAAGTTAATAAGATCTTTCTTTCCCAACTCTTTCGCCAAAATAAAAACACAAATATTGTTGCAAGATAAACGTCTTTATATTTATCGTTCCACGTCTTTTACAACGTTTCATATCCATAAAGTCGAATTATATTTTGTCTCCGTAAAATTTTATTTCACTTGAAAAAAAAAATGAAAACTCAAATCTTTTTTTTTTCAGCGACCAGTTTCTATACAATGTAAAACTGAACATTTTTTCACTCGTCAAATCAAAAAGAAAATATCTTTTGAGTCAAATTTCAAATCGTTTTTCATTCGTAAAAGATACCTATACCATAACATTGATATTAATTTTCAAGCGTATATGAATTGTAGGTTTCACTGACGTTTGAATCTTTCATTATACACTTAAATTAGTTTAAGAGCGCGAGACCGGAAACTTTCTCTAAGAGCACGTACTCTTTTAATTAGTGCTTACCGTCACATAACCATCGCTTAATCACATATATCATCACATGACATAATCTGAACGCGTTAAATTTCATGAGCAACTAGCAATTACAGACAACTAAAATTATTCAGAGATATATTTAGGATTCATTAATTGCTAGATTATTAATATACTTATACAGATTAAGAAAAATCTATAAAAACTAACAAACTCTTTGGAGGATTTTGCAACAGGGGCGTGACTCTTTAAACGTGATGAACTGCAATCAACTCTCATCTCTAACTTTAAAAAAATCTGAATAATCGTTCAAACTAATCATCAAATTAGAATAAAAATTGGAAAAGTTTAATTCTTGGTTCAATCCGATCGGGATCAAATGTCAGTTCCCAATACTAATATAATAATGTGAGATAAATCTTGCACATTGTATACATCAGTGAAATGTAAATCATTATCATGGCAAATAATTTCGTGTGTTAGCGATAAAACTAACATGGTAGTAATGCAAGGAAATCCTGGTTTTCGCAACTTACAGGTTCCTAAACAAGAGCAGGAGCCAAGCGACGGTTCCGTCGAGGGAGAGGGAAAGGGAACAACTGGACTCGGAAGCGGCCGAACCACTCTCGCCGCGATCAAGGTACGCGGCACTAAAAGAACGGCGGCAACGTTTGGCGCGATCCCGAAGCTCGCACAACTTCGGTGGAGATGATTTAGATCTGGATGAGGATCCACCGTCGCCGACAACCCAGTCGCCCAACGCTTACCTGGCAGCTAAATATGGAGCTGGTTCGGAATTGGCCAGGAGTCGAAGCACGCACGCTCTCAAATCAAGAGAACCAAGCCCCGATCGCGATCGAACCAACGCAACTGAAAAAGACGGTGCCGCGCTAAGTTCTTGGGCTCGGTACTTAAAAAATAAGTACGGCAACAGAAGCACCAAAGACAAAGAACCACCTTCCACGTCGTCTATACCATCCTCAAGGTAAACCTAATCCAAAATCCTTTTCTATCATCAATACAATAAGGGAGGAACAATAATAGCTCCGGCACAAAAAGTCGTAGAGTTTCAAAATGTGTCAAGTTATTTAAAACATTTTTTTAACCAGTTTAAATTCCAACAAATTTTTTATAGTATTGAAAAATTGTGAAAAATTGTTATGTTATGAAATAAATTTACAGTAATTCTTGTTGACACACATTCAAGATTGTTTACAAATCCAGAATTCCAGACTGCGACTTTGAAATGTTAGTTGCATTTTCTATAGATGTTCAGGCTCGTTTGTTGGACCTCAAACTCTATGACGTTTGTACCAGGGAGGCAAAATACAATTCCGTCGGCTGAATTTCTCCCAACTGTTCCCTGTAAATATAATTTATATGTTTGTTCACTTGTTGTAGCGCCAGTGCGGCCTCTCGGAGGCTCTCACTGGGCTTACCACTGACTCGACATACCGGCCAAACATCATTTGAATCCTCTGATGATGATCAAAAAAACCCATCAGGCTCCCCCACGTCCCCTACAGCAGCTCTCGTTATACCCGCGGCAGCAGGTTCCTCCACTAGGTAAAGTAAATTGATTGAATATATACAGATTGATATAAGTTTGAAATTATAATTGGAGTGTATGTATATAGATATTGGAATATATACAACGATCGAAGAAACTCCACCACCAATTAGTTATGGATAGAATAGTTTGATGCTTGTAAAATATTTATAGTGAAATTTAGCTGAAGATTGAATTGAATTCAAATCAAAATTTATAATTGATAGTCCCTCAAAGGTTGTCGAAATTGGAGCTAAGAGAATGAAAACATCCTGATCAAGAATTTAGTGTTTAAACAGCGTTACTGTTACAAATTCGTCTAAGTGATGGCTCTTTCGACAGGGACCTTTGCACAAATTGAATCGCTAATAAGTAAATAATATACTTTGTCAAGGATAGTTACCTCTTAAATGAATCGAAATAAAACTTCCTCCTCAACGCAATTTCAGGTAACGAGAAATTGACCCTAAACAGGACTTGGACACCCTTTAGTTCTAATTTAAAAACAAGTATGTTTTGAATCAGCAATGATTAACTGATGTGAATAATTTATGTGGGCCATTTGCAATCTTAGAGCTGGATCACCCGATTAAGATCATGTTTTTTTCTTAATGCAGTATAACTTTTAATTTAACATTCCGTAGATGAGTTTGCACAATTTTGTTTTTTATCCCCGCGCAAACAGATTAATTCGAGGCAATATTTTCCAACTTTACAAGGATTTAACTCGTTTATTAAACCATAAACACAAAAGACCATGTAGAAAATAAGACTATTCGCTTGGCCTAATTAAGTCGGTACTTAGCCATACTTCCAGAGCCATATCACAGGCCAAATGACATCGTTGAAATCAGGAATATTAAACCTTTTAATGTCATATATATATATGGTGTCAGAAAAGTGCATTTCATCATAAAATTTTTACGATTTTCCATATTAAATAAATCATTTAGTAGAGCTTTAAATCACTGACAATTTGATCAAATAAAAAAAGGTGAGACACACTTTCGAATCAAATTTTAAGTATGACAAAGTTTTATATTGCAAAACTACAGCAGAATATTCAGATAAAAATAAAAATATATGCCTGCCTGCACATGTCGTCGATATGCTGCATATAGGAATTTTTATCTGAGTAAAATTCGATCAATGTTTTTAATGTTTGAAAACGTGTAATGGGGTAAAAGTAAAATGCAGAACGTGACATAAATTTACTCTTAAAGTAACAGTCTCATATCATTCAACTTTGTTGGAATTTTTTTATTGTGGCCTTTTTTTTTTCTTCCAATTCATTTAGATTGTAATATATGATTGGTTTGATTTAGTGATATCAGAATCAGTAAATTAAAAGATTGGGAACTCTTTCGACAAAACTTTGTCAGACCTTAAAGAGAATAAACTGCTACAATTTCATTACTATTTCAAGCCAAATTTGAACTCATGTAGTGCATT
This sequence comes from Trissolcus japonicus, assembly GCA_030522925.1. Classification (NCBI taxonomy): domain Eukaryota; kingdom Metazoa; phylum Arthropoda; class Insecta; order Hymenoptera; family Scelionidae; genus Trissolcus; species Trissolcus japonicus. Next base: position 44,002 of record JAPYZS010000652.1, on the reverse strand, counting down.
AATTTTTACGGTACACTTAACTTACAAAAATCATCCGCTCATAATGTAATTCACAGCAATTACTTGTGTTTTCATTCGGTAATTCAAGTCCCGTATCGTTACCTTCAACATAACTATAAAATGTTCTTTATTAAAATCCTCTGCAAAGTATCGCTGTAATATTGCCATAATGACTTTTGCAATTTTTCAATTTTTCACAGAATCCTATTCTGCAGTGTAATAACAAAGTTAGAAAATTTATTTCATCAGAATCTAATTTCAATGATTTATTCAATTGGTGCAGTACTAAATTCACCATACCAATATAAATTTCAAAAATTGTTTTTCAAAATTTTGTTTGTCCCAAACATTGCGAAAAGTTTTGCTCAGTAGTAAGTCGAGCCGGGTCTAATACAAATTGGAACATTTACCTTAATAGTATAAATCATAACTCAACGAACGCAAGAAACTTCGTGATCTTCGTTAACTTTTGTCTCCTATCATTAAGAAAACCTTTTTATCGCAAAGTTAATTAAAAGCGATTGTCTATTCTGCGTTTAATTTTTGCAATTTTTATTGCGACAAAAAGGATAAAGCTCAATTATAAACGCAATTTGTCATTAATGTCCACAAAAACTGTAATTTGAACGGAGTTTGTTGTAATTACATTTTCATTCTCATTTTCTTTTTCGTCAACTGTTATTTTTTCAAATGATTTTAACTGCCGTTGGAAACGTGTAACGTTCAATTAGAAGTGAAACACATTGCTACCGAGTTCCAAGTTTAAACATTTGATTCAAGTTCGGGATTCGAACGTTATTGTATCGCGACATTATTGTATTAATAATTACAATGGCGTAGAAAATTGAGTAAACCCATTGTAGCCGAGCAACAACGTTTGTAAACACAATTTACGTTGGTTTACAATCGAACTTGATTAAAATTAATTATGACAACAAGAAAAAAATCATGCTCGAATTAATTACAATTGGAATTAGTTCAAACTGTATACGTCAGTCATTCGCGTATTAAAAAATAAAACACTTCGCAACAATATTTCACCCGCTTAGCCACAATTCCTCTCATTAGTCAACTATCCACAAAGCTATGAACGTCTCTAATCGTTTGAAAATAATCCAGATTTATGATGTACTTTGCTAAATAGTTAATACATTTAGGAAATTTCGACAGGACCAAAATTCGCACGATTCAAATTCGAGAGCCGTTCCGAATCGATAATGTCGGTCTGGCAAATGCGCTATCCGAGAACTAGTCTGTTTTTTAATCCTATTCCCTGGAATTAATACTTTTCAATTACATTTCAGTATAGCTTTTGCAAATTATCACTTCAGACCCTGACCAACCAAAATAACCCCGTTTTCCCAGCGACGATTTCAATTTCGACCACTTGCGATTACATTTCAGTTATTTAGCAGACGAAACGATTCAAGTGAATTATGGCCTGTGGTATATTGTCATTAACACTGACATCATAATTCTTATTCTTTGATAGATGCTTAATTTAATTCAATAATTTATATCAAGCTCAGTTGACGGACAATTCGGTGATCAATCTTAACCCAATCTGTTTCTATTGTTAGAGGTCAATATTTGTTGAAGCGGCGACAGCTGTTTAAATTCGGGATGCGGGGGAGCGAAGCCGGATGCTTTACTTGGCCGCGAGGTTTAGCTGTCGGACCAGACAATTCTATTGTAGTAGCCGACAGTTCCAATCATCGTGTCCAGGTATTTGTTCATATAATCATATTTATGCACTCTGCACAAAAAAAGTGTCCTCACTCACTTGTCGTTTTGCACTTTTTTGTCAGCTTCCTATTAATGTATGCTTTCAAGATCAATATTGTCCCAAGCGATCGACTATGACAAATTTTGTTAATTTACTCAAACGCAGTTCTTTCACAATATATGATTACGATGGACTTTTTTCATGATTCATGTCATCATATTTTATGATTGTTTATGCATGCTATTTATTCATCCGGATACACATCATTTGTAAATAATATGACTAAACAAAACCCGTTTGTGATGTTCATCTGATTTCGTGAAAATCATTTTTCAATTTACTTGTTCGGATACACATCCGATGTAAATAACGCGACTAAATTATTTCCTATTTTGATTTTACTTTAGTTCGAAAAATATATCATTTTCAAGACATCGACCAAGCAAAACGCTCACGCATGAATTACGACCGTTCAATCTGGATCAAGTTGTTTCAATGATAATCACGACTATATTGTTTCGCAGATTTTTAATAGCAATGGGCATTTCATCAAAGAATTTGGATCATACGGAAATGGGGAAGGTGAATTCGACTGTCTTGCAGGAGTCGCAGTCAATAGGATAGGCCAATTCATCATAGCTGATCGTTATAATCATCGTATTCAAGTACTGGATCCATCAGGACGATTCTTAAGAGCTTTTGGTTCTCAGGGAACGGCTGATGGCAGATTCAATTATCCTTGGGGCATCACAACCGATGCCCTCGGATTTATTTATGTGTGCGACAAGGAGAACCATCGCGTACAGGTACGAAATCTTACAACTATTTTTTCATCTTTATATTATATCTCAAAATTGTGATCCTCGTTCGGACCTTATTTTCAAAGAACTGATTGAAATGCCAATTCTGAACTTACAAAGATACAAACAGGAATTCGAATAGCAGATACTGGCTATTTATGTTAATCACCTAAGCACTGGGAACAGACATTTGTCAGCATGCCATCTGCATTGACTACAAAACCACTTTCAATTAAAAAAAATAATATAAAAATTGTATTTATTTTGTTTTTCCATTAACGAGAAATACCTTTTTTTTCATTATATACATTCAAATTGAAATTTTTCACCACACGACTAAACTTGTTGTTTTTTATCAATTATCAAAAATAAATAAAAGAAAATTGGTATAAAATTGGTATGAAATTGTGTCGCACCAAAATTGTATTGTTTTTTTTTTTTTTTTTTTTTGTGATTGCAGGTTTTTCAATCTGACGGAACTTTTGTTGGCAAATTCGGATGTTGCGGTAACGGTCGCGGTCAATTAGAGCACCCTCATTACATAGCTGTAAGCAATACAAACCGCGTGATTGTAAGCGACAGCAATAATCATCGGGTGCAGATATTTGATGTAAATGGACGAGTGGTGACGGCATTTGGAACCGAAGGTTCCGACGACGGACAATTCAAATTCCCACGCGGTGTTGCCGTGGACGATGCGGGCTTCATCATAGTCGCCGATTCGGGCAATAACAGGATACAAATTTTCACCCCAGACGGTGTGTTTCTGCGAGCTTTTGGTAACTGGGGTAGCGGTGACGGCGAATTCAAAGGCCTGGAAGGCGTGGCGGTCACTTCTGCTGGCAACATTGTTGTCTGCGAGCGAGAAAATCACAGAGTACAAGTGTTTTAATTCGTCTCGTGATGATTGATCGATACACGTTATCGATCTCAAAAAGTTAGTTACCAAGATATGAATTCAAATAATGTTTACTCCACGTTTCATTTCTTTTTTTTTTTTCTGAATCTTTTGAGAATTCAATATTAACAATTAAATTAGAAAAATTGCAACTAAAATGGTTAAGAATGTTCCGTCGGTGAAAATTAATAACCCTTTGAAAACAGAGATGAGATTGATGTTTGATGCTACTGGTTGGTGCTTGTTCAAAGCTACAAAGTTGAAACAAAAAAGAAATAAATATCGATGCATTGTAATGGCAGACGAAAACTGACTCCTTCGCACACATAATAGATTTACATAATTTAATTTTATTTATACTTGAAAAAGGTTACACTCTGTTTGTACCGTTTGTATGCTTTGAATAAATTTGTTGCGATAAACGACTGTTCTGTTTGACTTTGGTTTCATTTCAATCCAACTAGCTCTAAATAGCTAAACAAAAATATGAAATTTTGATTCAACTTCGAAAAGTTGAAGTGTCTAGAAGAATATATAAAATAATATAGAAGGAAGATAATGAAAGGTAAGGATGAAATATGGCGGTGAAAATAATCATCTGACAAGAAGCTCAAATACGCCTGTTCACAGGATATTACATGAAACCTATAAAACGCAGCGGCTAATAAATAACGTCAGCAGTCAATAAATATATAATTTATTAAATGCAGTGATGAAATGGTGTAACAATGGAGGTCGGGCGATTCGAAATTGCAGAACTCACAGTAGGCAGTCGGAGTTAAATTTGGCGCCTTACCCGAACCTCCGAATCGGAAGTAGTTATAGATAAAATATTTTCGTTATTTACAATGTTAATTTAGTAGCTAGTTAATTGTATTCATAATTAGTGGAATTATTAAATTCAAGACATATATATAGTAACTATATATATGTAACTCGAATGTAACACATATTCAAGATTCTTGCGATAAGAAAAATATTACTAGAAATGGTTGTTCACTTTTAACGCTCTTATTCTTATTTCGCTCAATTCGCAACGAGATTCAATTGATTGAATGAATTAATTTATTTCTCCGTTTTCTTCTCGATTATTTTTTTTTCTTTATTCTAACTTGTTATTATTTTATCTCTTTGTCGTTAAAATATTGTTGTCTTAATTTCTGAATTAGTTTGGAATCGGCTGAAGTGCCCGGGATCAAAAGAATACTTTTGTTGATTTCCACACAACTTCTTGTTTTTGAATCTCGACGCGAAAAAAAAACTATCTGGGATGAATTTTGAATCACACAAAGTTGTGTCAAATAATCAATTGTCACAAAAAGAAATTGTTCTGACAACGCATTTAATTCCTACGAGACGACTCCTAATCGAAGACATTAGTGCGCATATCAAATACGTTTTATATTTCCATATGAAATTATGCTGAGAATATAATATTCCAGGCGGGGTATATTTTAAATAGTTTTATTATTTTACCTAATGAAAGAAAAGCGATTCGACGAGCAAGAAAAATTAATATTCAAAATCCCTATGGATTTACGAAGCAAGAGCTTTGGAAAAGCACGTACTTTGAATAAAAAATTACACCTCTGGCTTGTGAGATAATGAAAAATCATACAGCCAATATTTTATTCGTGAAAACAATATCGGATCTGTTTTGTTTGCTTTTTTTCAAGATTCATAGATTTTCATTAGCGAAACATATTTTCAACTTGATTTTAAATCATAACAACGAACAAATTGATATTATCTTTGAAATCACTTTGGAATTAAATTTTTATTTATCCTGGAGACAAGCACATTTTTCAACCGTAAAGCTGATTGGAAAATAAAACGTTATATTTTGATGTATTTCTGATACTCTATTGAAATAACAATATTGTTTAAATTACCGGCACAGATAACACTGCGAACGCATCGCTGATCGAAGCTTCAGGTACTTAATCATAACGTACGGTACATAATTCAGAATTCAATTATAGTACTAGTCATTGGAAAAACAGAAAAAAAAGTGCATTAAAAAAACCGTTAGCAATATAGGCGATATGAAAAACAAACATTTCCAGCAAAGTTATTTGAAGTTGATATTATATTTATTCGTTAGATTTATTATATTCAAACTTTTTTCATTATTGATGAAAGCTCGTAATTGATTTTAAAAGTTTCACAATTTAGGAGCGAAAATTTTGAAAATTTGAGAGTACAAATTCATTCGTCTGTTATCTAACTTTTTATAAAAATATAGAAACCTTAATGTAACTTATTGTTTAGCGTAAGACGTCATTGTAATTTATTCGTGCAAGCAATTACAACAGTTTTTACGAAGCATTGTTAAAAGCGACGAAAGAAATTAATATTAAACTGCTTGTACGAAAAACTTGGCATTTTTCCGATAGTACAAGTTGGAAATTGAAACAATTACGAAAGTAGGTAAAAAAGCACACATGTTAAACATTAAATTATTTGCATGTCAGTGTGTTGAAATTCAAACTAGTTTGGTATACGCATATATGTACATCAGGAATTGTTTAATTACGTCTTTCTCTAATTTTATTCCAACTCTGATTATGCACATTTTCAAATAATTCAACTGTAAATTCCATTTAATTACCTCAAAACGTTTGAATGTTTAAAATTAGGAAAACGAACTTTTCAACATGTACTCAATTGTATGTATTTAAAAATGAACAACAAAATTTTAAATAAAAATTACTATTTTAAATTATTCAAAGGCTAGCAACGTCAATATGAAAAGAATATGCGGATGACAGAGCCTTGCCGTTATGCAATTAATATGCATCCCCGCACGTATTATATTTTAATAGAATAATTTCATTGAAATCATTTCGGTTCGGTAATATTAATATTAACGTAAATGCCGCAAACTTTTCGCATTCTGAGTACACGCCTGTCCACAGATAAAATAAACTATTTAACTCACAACGCTACAAATTGCCGGTCTGTGATTTTCGTATATAACATTCGTTTTAATCAATCAGACAATAGTATCAACAATATCCAATAAATACTATTCGTTCAGCACATGAATAATATCATTCAACATTCATACCTCCTTAGAATTCATATTAATAAATTCACAAATCAGCGCCAAGCAAAAATATTTGTATCGATAGATCTTATCGTGCATAACTTTTACTAACGAGATATAGGTGGAGCGTAAAATTCATCACCAGAACTTGAATTATTTACAATAATTCTGTGAATTCGCGTCTTGTTGTTTTGTTGATTGAACTGTATCCATCTCTCGTTGTCAACGTCAACAACTATAGCAATTGATTAAGTTAAATGCGATGGAAACGTTTGTTTAGATTGACTCCGGGTTTATAATATGATTCAAAGTTCACAAATGTGACTGAATTTCAGCTATGAAACTTAATCGCTCAGAGTAGTGAATTTCGTAATTTGCTCAATTCTACAATTTACTCCCGCCCTTTACACATTATACTTATTTTTGCTGATAAATTTTTAAGCTATCGGTAAATTTTTTTCAATCCTATCGCGGTAATGATGTAACACCTTATAAGATGGTAACTACGAATTTTTTTTTTTTTCGTTTATAAAAGACGTACCTATTGTATCACAAGCAGTTCAATGTTATAATGAGGACGATTCATTCAACTTACAGGGTAATTAATTGTTGAAGTATGGACGATTCATTTTATTTACCACTTCCTCTCGCGTACTCTAAATCGATATAGATTTGAGACTTTAAAGTTTACCTCTTGTCCTCGTCTAATTCTATTTTTTTTTCTTGAAAAGCAAGAGTCAGTTAAGATAAACTTGAGAAAAAGCAGTTAGAAGACATTTTTCAAATGTCAGTCTTTAGATTTTTTGTTCATATATTGCGTATCGTTATGAACAAAATTGCATGATAAAAACATTGTCATCCGTTATATTTGGCGAGATAAATTAATGTTAATGACAGATGAAGATTTAGACATTCGTAAACTGTTATCAATAGAGATGTGAAAAAACAAATGAAAGAAAAATGATGCGACACCCTGTTAGCCAACGAAAAATGTTGTAAACGAATTGACAATAGCAGTGATCTCTATCAATAGCTGATCTATTTATTCTCACAGCGTATAAATCATTTCATGAATTGCACGAAAGCATAAGTCAAGATGATGAAAATATAAGCGAACATGCAAACAAAACTTTTCTCACCACAATATACCTAAATTCCATCTCTGTACCGTATTTTAGCTGCTTCTATTCAAAAAGCCGGCTTACTTTCGTAGATTACCTTCAGTTTATCACAATGTATAATTTTGTAAAACGTTATTTTCCATCTGAATCGATCGCTCACTATCCTCCGTACGAATTATACCTTAGCATTCTTAGAGTAATATCTAAAAAGTATTCCAGGATTTTTTTTTCTTGAGAGGAAAATTGGTAATCAGTTAATGTAAATGGAATATAGTATTTGATTTATCCTACAAAGATTACTACGATAAATTTTATCGTGAAGTATAGATCGATCATGGAGACAAAGAAGAAGCTATTTCAGACGCTGATACCGCAAAACCAATACGTTCGAATCGTGTCATCTAGAGACCACAATATTAATGCCAGGCTGAGCGATACAATTCATCTAATTAAACTGTATATTAGTATAATTATAGAATAACAATGTATCATGTTTATGTGCATAACTTTTTTTTCGCGTCCAGTCTGAAAGCTACGCCCTTCTTGACCAGCCAAGATAAAAATAGCCTATTCTGAGTCACCCTAAAATCGAATTCTTTTTTTTTTTTGCCTTATAAACTAGCCTATATCTTCATTATATTTGTTCAAGTTTTTAACTAAATAAAAAATAGTTTCATATTTTTCATGTTACACAGGAGTTCATATCAATTATCGTTTGCGTCGATTAAATGTAAAACTGTGCGCAGAATATGTTCAATCTTGAGCATTATCACTAGACCCTACTTGATACCTTGTTTTTTCTTTTTTCAATTTTGCACAGAAAAAATATGTTTCATAAAATACGATTTTCATTTTTGTTTTCTTGTTTTATTGTATAATTTCGAACTCAAATCTTGACAATTGATTCCGAATCTCTGAAGGATGGAATTACAATTATTATAGAGAGCTTTCGAAACTTTTAACAAACATTTTTTATTCATCACAACCGCAAATACCCTCCGAAAAATTCCGATACTTTTACCGATCAATAATATTGATTGGCAGCAAAAATGTTACGTATTTGATCTCTGCAGACTTACACGGCTTTCTTAACATTGGCTGACGTTGTCTATTCAACAGTTTTATAATAATTAATTTACGTGTATTCGCTTACAGCATGTCTGGTTAATTATACGATGCTGCAGGAAACAAAAAGGAAAGTTTCTTGATTTTAGAATAGTTTACAGTGAAAAATGTGAATGCTATGTTTAGAATGAGTTTCTTTGAAATTCAAAGTGAATTGATTAATTTTTTTCTTTTTTAAATTTCTGTTAATGATTTAAAGTTTGAGAAAAGCAGTAGATTCAATAACAGAAGTTCTGTAATTTTATATTCATGAACAGTTTATTGTATTAAATTATTTTCATTGTTAATATAGATATGGGAATGAAATCACCTTAACAATACAAATAAACTTTCAGTCATAAAAAGTTATTAGCAAATGCTAACAAATTCGTTGTTTCTATTTTAGTTCTTTTTTTTTAGAACATTTATACAACAAATTATAATTTGTATTTAAATTGGGTTTACTGGTCTCGAACGGTACATATCAATTTCCACAAAGGCAGGAGAATAATTCTTTTCCATAATGAATTTAGTTAATAAATAGCAGATGATCGATAAGTTCATGAATTCTGAAACACCCTCAAATCTGTCTTAAAGCTGCCTGCTTCAATAAATCCAAAACTTACTATTACCAGTTAAAGCAATCGCTTGATTTTTTTTATAATTTTTATTAATATTACTAGAATAAAAAATCGACTCAGCTTTTTGACAGATTCGCGTGTACATATTTCCTAACAAGTTTCAATGTCCCATCTGTATTAAACCTACTGCCATATACTGATACAAAATCTGCATACAATTAGAGAGAGAAAGAGAGAAAGATTTGATATTTGTTTTTTTTTATTCCTTTATTTGGATACCATTGGTTGAATTTAAAAATATGAATTCTAATCCTAATTAACGAATTTTGAAACTTTTTAGCATTCATTTTTGACTGCGTCTAATTTCTACTGTGGATAATAAAAATTGTATTTATTAAAATGGTTTCGGTCATTAGACATTATTGACCATAGAATTTTTAGCTTATATAAGTATTATCGTTTTTTTAATTACAGTGCGTAAACGAATAACTATTTTCCAGATAGTTCGGAAACCTCATATGTCACTATAAGATATAATTCATCTGCATGTATCTTGATTATATACTGTACATAGTTATAGACTATTTTTATTTAAAATTTGATTTAATCATGAAAAATATGTTTCTTTCTAGACATGTTATATTTTCAATTTAATTTTCACCGAGTGAAGTGAATATTGATGAATTTCCTTTTTTTCCTTGTTTATTATCCGAAGTAATAAATTCTATGTTTATTATAAACTGTTAATAAATAAACCAATCCAAATTAGTTACATGATTTGTACAACTAATTGTACATGACTGTCATGTTCATATCATCTGGATTTTTGATTGTTCATTATCAATCTACCGTTAGCTATGGATAGATAATTTTAATAATCTGTAATTCATCAATGTTTAAGAATCCAGTTTGAGCAAATACAAGACGTGTCACGTCAGCAAATTTTTGTTGTCCATTATTTGTATTATAAACTTATTCCTTAGCATGTAAATTAATGGCTTCGCGAGAAGGAGTTATTTAATATATTATAATTTGGAACTATTTTCTCTTTTATATACTCAAAAATGCAAAACATAACAATCAAAAACGCTGTACAAGCAAAGTTCACGTTACAAAAAACACCTCTTTCTTCAACGATGTTTCATTAAAATATCTTTAAATTGTCTTATAAGCGATTATAAATCGTAATAAATCGTAAATTTACAGTGAAACCTACACCGGAATGTTATTCCAAACTAAACTCTTGAAATATGCCGTTTCATTAAAAAAAATGATTGGACTGACTTTTCGAAGTAATTAAAAAATGTGTGTTGTATATTGACTAATAGTGTGCAAATTGCGATGCAGGTTTTACTGTATTATCAAACAAAAACAACTATCGGATGATAAATAGAATGTAAACATCCAACTCAAGTAGTGAACGATTTTTCACTATAACGTCTATTCTATAAGTCGAGCTGAACAGCAAGTGAACGTTAATTGGAACTCATATTGCAGCATCAAAATAGAAACAATGCGTGAATATACGTTTCGCTTCCTTCTTATTCAATATAGTTTGCGATGAAATTCACGATTTCATCTTCAACGATACGAAAAATTCATGTCGCATTGTTAGTAGACGTTGGATGAGTTTTTGGGCTAAATGAGAGCGAGTTTTGGAGGACAACATCCGCCTGTGAAGTGTCCACTTGCAGTTTCCCGTTCTCGTTTGCGACGACCCTGCCTTTCTGCAGCCTTCGATAAAAACGAGTTCAGAATTATTAAAATTAGTTCACGGGTCCTTGAATAAAAATGTATTTCTCATAGGTTGAAAAATTAGAGCCAATAGTTACTAGGAGAAGTTGACCAAAAGGAAGCTCTAATTTTTCTGATATTCAATCATGACTGATCAATATAATTACTTACAGAACGAGAATCATCCCAAGATAAGCTGCTTGTTCACAAATTTGCACGATTTTTTATTCCGAATTAGAGGTAAACATGCATACGATATTGGCGTGATTATTTCAAGTCTAACCAAAAAGAAGGTACTCACTTCATCTTCGACTGCTTCATGAACTGCTGGATCTTCCTCGCGGCTTGATGAGCGGTTTGTTGATGGATCTGCTGTTGTCTCGTACTCGATGCACTCGGACGTGATCGGTAATTTCTATAATTATTTTGAATCACTAAGGCAGCCTTGGTGGCTTGTCTGAATTAAAAAAAAATATATAATAAAAATTAAATATCAATAAGTAGTTGCACGCTTAAAACTAAGAGCACAATCCAAGCTCAACTCACCTAAAATAAATATATTGTTTATGCCTTCGATAATACTGCTGTATAAGGACTGCAGCGTGACGCTCGGCTTCCTCTTGTTTCTGTCGACCCTTGTAACTTCGGTAAGCCTTCTGTATCATTTTCGCTGCTTGATATAGTTCTCTTTGTTCCCGGTCAGACAGTGTCAGCTTACTGAAGTCAGCTTCACTGCTGATTCCTAATTCAGAATTACCTACAATGTTAAACTCTTCCTCCAATAACTCAAATTGAATCTCAAGTGCTTTAATGACTAATGCAATTACCTCCATCGAGTTGCAATTGGAGTTGTAAAAATTCACAAAAATCAGCTGACGTTGGGGGAGGCGACTGCGAATCCGGAGTTAGACAGCTGCTAGACGGACTAGACGGACTGGCATCTGCATCAGCGTCCGAAATGGAAGCTGCACCGCCATTACATTCTCGATAAGAGTCGAATAATTCACCAGTATCAAGAGGCTGGAACACAACATTTAATCATACATTAATTCATTATAAACTATTTTTTTAATTACAATTAATTAATTAAAACCGAAATTATTACAAAACGAACTTGAAATTCGTGTAATACCATTTGCTCCATGAAAGCATCTTCAAGAGGCGAGGAAGGCGCAGGTGGCGATGGAGACGTCCGAAACGAGTTCTCAGATTTGGTATTCTTGATTCTATCAGGCAATGTAGCTATGATTTGCTCTGCTAAGCTCAAGACCTTTGAATTTTCTTCCCCTGGAAAACAAATGAATAGAAAAAATTGAATTAGAAAAATTCTGCTCATATAAGAGTTTTGACACACAATCACAACATTAACACTAAAACCATCGAAAAATTGCACGCCCCAAAAAGACCAAGGGGAAAATTATTTCCTTTGAATTAATTAGTTCTATTTCATTATATGTATTTTTTTATTTAAATAAAATAAATTTTCTTTATCCGTAAATTTGAAATCCCTTTCGGCCTTTTGAGTGTCAAGAATTTACAATAATTAAGATTTGTTATTTCATCATCTAATGGTGACTAATAACCGACTGGTGACTAAGAACTAATAGTACTTTTAATCATTCGAAGGACCCATAATTTAACTTTTAACCCCTTGGTGCTTGATAACTTGGAAGATGTATCCATAGTGCATGAATATAATTTAGTTCTGAAAAGTGTTAATAGCTAAATTAATGTTCGGATGATACGAACACTGAGATTCTATGTGATTAATTGATTATGAAAAATTGTATTTTGAAAGTGCGTAGAAAATCACTGAAAAAATGGTATGCAACGTTTAATCATTAGGTATAATCATTAAATGAAATGGGCTACAAATATATTGCTATTTGGAATTTAACTTGGGTATGAATGGATCGAAAAACCAGATAGAAAAGTCGTACACTTTTTCTGTAGGGTGAAGAAATAGTCATGTCAATCGTGTACAAATTTTGATTATGAAAATAATTAATTGCAGTTAGAATATTGAAATAGATTTAGACACAAACACATCAGGCAATAGTAACACAAATCGGGAATTGAGGTACGGACCTACGGATTCCCGCGCACTTGGAGAACTATCCAATCCATGGTGTCCAAGATCTAATGATTGATCATCCTCTTGCAACAACTCCATACTTTCCAGTAGTGGAGAATTACCTGTATTTTTAGAGAAAACCCCTTAATAGACAGGTTGCCTTTTTTGCTTCCAGTGTTTCACCTTCGTTTAGTTTATTATTATTGTATTACTAAATTAATACCAATTTAACTTTAGGAAACTTATTGCTAAAAAATTTCTCTCCAACATAAAGTCATATTATTAAAAATTTAAATTGAACATTCATTAATAAAGTTTTTGCAATATATTTTTTTTCTGATTTGCTGCAGTACTCATGTTTCGTTGACTATCATTAAGATTCGCGTAGGAATTAAACAGCATGACATACAATGTTGGAGTAGAAATCAATTCAAAACCACAACAACTCTCAGTGCATTAGTGTGGTTTGTCTTCGTTGCTCTAGGACACTGGATCAAAGACCGAATGTGTGTATCTTTGTTGTCAATTAGGATCTCACAGATGTAGATGGCTGTGTTGATCTCATTACCGTGATGAATGCACCTTTGTCGGGAGCCAAATTTTCATAATTCATATACAAAATTTAATTTGTTCTCTTTGCAGAAAATTCATTATCAAGAAATCTCTGTAATCCAATTTATACAAAGGTTGTCCGAATGTTGTGCATTTTTAACTAAAATAGCTTTTCTAAGTGCGACCTCTTCCAATGGTGATTTAATTTCTTGAAACTATTACTGTCATTAACCATTTGATGATCGTGCACATTTCTGTGGCTATTCCAAAACTTCCAAAAAAAAAAAAAAAAAAAAGAAATCATCAAGTGGTTAATTTGGCAGGGTGATTTGGTAATCATCGATCAATTTAATCTAATTAACTTTATCGTGCACCAAATTGTTTCATCCAGTATTTAAAAACGTGCGAGATATAAATTGGTCGATCGTTACGAAATCACCTGTAGGTAACATGTGTCAAATAAAATACGTAGTTAAAAGCGTGAACTAACATAGATTAAGGCCAAGACCACTATCTTGTGAAGACCTCCTAGGGCTTGCTGGTCGTAAAAATAACTTGTCATCCTGCCTTCTAGCTTCCAATTGATTGAGCTCTTCGGCGATCATTGCGTGACCATTTTTCAGAGCTATATCAGTTGCGGTGTTATTCTGACAATCTCTTACACGTAATGCCATTGCGTTCCATCTAAAACATTATAAAACACATTTCACATTCACTAAAAGTTAAAAAAGAAACTTTCAGGTTTTTTTTCAACAGCTATTTTAGAATGTTTTTTTTGCAAAGGTGAAGGGTATGTAAAAATTCGCACCGATAAAGAATCCTAGCCGTGTCAGCGTAACCAGCAGCGCACGCCCAAGCTAACGGCGTAAGTCCAGCGCCATCCTGTCGCAAAGCATCAACCTCAACATCCAGAATGGTGCTTGGATTTTCGGATCGCCAATGTAATAAAGCACAAACTAATCTCGAATACCCTAAACCAGCTGCCAAATGCAATAACGTAGGGCCTCCGGACTGTAAAGGTTCCGCTCCAGAGCGCCACGGACGGACCACAGCATCCTAAAATACAAAATTTTGATGATGATCCGATTTTAAGTTGTATACAAAAACGTAAAACATATTACAGAATGAGGAGGATAATACCTGACAATATGCAACGAGCCTTTCTTCCAGTTGCGTCGACAAATGCGGTAACCCTGGACCCTGAAGACGAGTTTCCACGTCTGCCAAGCGATCCAGCAAAGCTTTTTCAGGGCTTGGTTCAGCCGTCGGAGGCTTTCGGTATTCAAAAGCCACGCTGTCAGACACGACAAATCCATCACAAGCAACTTGCAACGATGCAACCCCGGGTGCGTGAGCTGGACAACGACATCTGAGAACACCGGGTTGTACTAAACAGGCTTCAACGGGTTCTGTATCGAACAAGACAGAATACGACTGCGAGCTACTTCCCCCTATCCATGGTCCAGCAATTAGCACCTAAAAAGATTACCAAGAACGAAAATGATCAATTTAATATTCTAATATAATTTGCACAATCGCACGTCATCTGTAGTTTCTCTTTGCAACTGACCTTTACTCCCCCTTCAGTGTAACTCCACTCGGGACTGTACTCTGAGATATGGACGGTAGTTCCTGAGTGACTAGAAGTATCGTTTTCGGTGTTGCGACGGTCGACGCTCTTTGACTGCTCTGATTCAAAATCATGAAGCTCGGATAGATCGCCGAACATGTCGAATGCGTCGAGGTTCACCAGGACGTCATCCGTGGAATCGATGAAGTCCATAGGATTGATGATGTTGTTGTTCGCCGGTGACGTCGACGGCGACGGCGGGACCATGTTTGCAGAAAGAGTTCGTTGAATGTCCTCTTGACTTAGATCTAAAGTTTCCGGAAAGTCGGTGACTCCAGTGGTGTTCGCTGATGTCGACAAAGATTGCACTGTCCTGTGATGATCAATGCTCTCATCTATGTCTTTCGGTTCCTTATCTCTCTCGATGCTGGTCTGCTGGACACTCTGCTGCTCCGATACTTGTTGTATCTCAAGCTGCTGACCCTCCTGCTGTTGAGCGTTATGATGTGACTGTTGCGATTGCTGCGTTTGCTGTTGCTGCTGGTGATGATATGGCTGACTGTTAAGAATTAAGAGACCGCCTCCTCCTTGGATCTGCTGTAAACTTAGCACTAACGGAGCTGGCTGTTGATTTTGATTCGAATGCGAGTGTCTCGCAAAAACTCGCGGAGCTGTTGCAGGCGTTGATGTTAACTGTTGTCCTCCAGTCGTAGAAGAAACCTGAATAAAAATACCAATTATGAAATAAGAATTTTCTTTTTAAAATATTAAATTTCATTGTTGAGACTAACGTTCATAGAGTTGCAACTTGCCTGATTGTCTGGTGTAAGTCTTCTAGGTGCAAGTTGAGTATTATTACTAGTAGATGAGGAAGATGCCCTTTGTCTGTCTAGTAACTGTGAGATAATCATCTCAACCGGGTGATTCGAATGATTGAGGTGAGGATTAGCAGAATCATCATCACTACCCAAAAACATGGGCCTCAATTGTGACGCCAGCTCATCCCTTGTCCACTCCTTTTTGTCTGGCGGCAACGCCAGACACGGCGGCAAAGTCGCCAACTTTGCGTCGCCGTCCGGATAAGGAACATTTAGATAATGCACCAGTACCACGTCTGGATTTTGTAACAACCAGTAGCACCGGCGGTGGAACGTTGGAAGAATTGCTGAGTGTACGTAACACCCATAGATACACTCCACCCCTTGGACCTGAAACAAAAAATCAACATTTTTTAAATTGGAGGGTCAAATTTCGAAGAAACAAAATTTGCTCAACTTTCCGATCTGCAAATAATCGTTTACCTTCAATTTCATGTGGTCTTCTCTTGTAGTTTTCCCATCTTTTCTTTTTTTCCAACAATATCCGTCCCTCCGATATCGCACTTTTTTTCGTGAATACAGCAGCATTGAGCCACTTCGTGGCCTCACTTTTACTTCTCGGCTTTGCCATTCTGCGTGCCGCTGAAAGCTGATTAGTATAGCGGCAATTTCCTGCGAACACAACGAGTTTCCCTTTCTTTATTAAAAAGTTCCATTGTGATTCTTGCATAACTTAGCTTAAGACTGGATTCTTTTTCTAATTTTTTTTTTTTTTTTCATTTTGAAATTTGTTGAAAAAGCCAAAGAATGATTATAAAAAAGTAATATATAAAATAAGATCTGTGGCTGTGAGGAAAAACCAGTTAACTACCATTGGAAAATATTAAAAAATAAAACTTGAAACATTTTTTCAAACAAAATTTTGATCCCCATAGAAACAATTTTTTGAGTTCGTCTTACAGAAGTAGATAAAAAGACAACGTAAAATATGTTTTTAACTTAAATGTACAAAAAAGCACTTAACTGGTTTTTCCTCACAACCACAGAGATAATACAATTGAAAAGTACCGATAAAAAGATATTGAATAGAACGATTTGCAAGGTTTTCAACAGTTGACAATTTCGGAACCAGGGTCAAGTGAGATAAATTTGATTTTGGAATTTGATGACGTGAATCGATCCCCTTCATTTACAAGGGACTGATCAATACTCATAGAAAAGCGTTTCGCTTTGAATTCGAATGGCTATATCCTCTGAGTTTAATTGATTTCTAAATTCCGAAAATTTGAATAAAAGGTACATTTATTTGTAAATCATTGTAGATAGGGAGCTTCACAATAATCTGGGTATTGGTTGAACGGCCCACGTGACTGAAGCAGGCCAACTACGGCATGGTAGTATTGATTGGATGAATGCGACGAGGCGAGGTGGGCTCGTACATGCTGAACTAAAACATGTTTGGAACAAGAAAGTGTAGCTTTTGATAATGGGGGAGGCTACTTTGTTATCTCGTAACCCTATCAGTTGAACCCATTCAACTTGACTTGATATTCTATTTGTTATTTATTTCCCATCAATCGTAACGACTTCGACGAGGCACGACAAAAGAAAAAGAATCAACTTTTGGATTTTCAAAGGCACATGATTATTCAAATTTATGTAAACTGGCATTTCAAAATCGTTACCATTCATCATCGAAACTTTATTTAGACGTTAACTTATACACGTTTAGTCGTATTTATTATGTATTATGTGTACATAAGTGTCAAGCTATAAAATATAGCATTTTCTTAGACTTGGCTTCTATCTGAAAAACGCAAATCCATTTACTTTATTATACTCTCACGTTTACTTCTAACGGAGGCACTCACTTTTATATACGAGAAATCTTCAGTGTCAACGTTTGAAAAAAGTTTAGACACCCATGAGGTATGACGCTTTATCACCCCCGGTGATCAAGACAAATGCAACCTGCAAATTTGTATTTCAATTTTGGCCGTCCAAGTTAATTTTTGTTTGAAATTCAATTTCAATGAATTTAAATTTGTTTCCAAAAGTGGCGGAGAAAAAAAAACAGAGAGAGAGATTTCTGATCGATGTGAATTTACATGTTACATCATTGCCACTGTAAGTTCGTACCCGAATGCATTATCGTAAATTTAAATAATTAATTCTAAGAATGTGAAAGAAAATTTCGACCAAAATGATAGAAGTCACGGAAAGGAAGATTTCTCTGATATTAAATTCTGATTTTGAACAAGGAAAAAAAATATTTGATTTATTTTATCACAATGAGATATTACTACTGGTTACACTGCTGGAGGGAGGAATTAAGTTGAAGAAGGAAGATTCGACTTATCCCTCAACACGACAGAGGAAGAAACGAAAAGTTTGGAAGTGTGATCCAAACAATTTCGCGAAACTCATTCGTGCAGACAATTATTTTTGCCCTACACGAATAACAGTCTCGGGTCATAATTTGAATGTAATTTTCACATTATATCAGGCGAAACGGATTAAAGTATCACTTTGCACCGCGAAAACATTACAATGATTATAATTTCTTGTAATAAAGTGCCTCTCGGGGATCATCAATTCGAGTTATTAAGTCAAAGTCCAAGACATTTGAAAAGGAACAAAAAAAATTAAATCGCACATTTAAATTTTTTAAATTGCACCGAGAATTAGGCCAATTTCTTTTTTTTTTTCTCTTTCCATTGATTTAGTATTTAGCGAGGACATAAATCAGCTTGATCTATAAATTTGTTAGCAAACTGTAAAAGTTATGTTTCCATGGCATCGAGTTGGAAAATGACTTTTCTCCCTTATCGCGGGATTTTAACTCGTTGAATAATATACCTTTTCAACTCACGGTCACACCAATTAAACATCTAAATTGCAAAACACGAAAAGTGCTATTGCAATCTTTACGGTCACGTAACTATTTGTAACTCTTTCCGTTCCATGAATATATCGGTACGTTTTCATATTTGGCTGAATTTCATTGTATCGTCACCGGCTGAACATTTCTCTTTGATTGTCACACGCGATGGCACGGAAGCTCATTAATCTCTTAGCGAACGACAAAGAGGAAGTTTGTCGGGGCGAAATTAGATTGCAAAAATTCAGCCAGACAATTAAAATTTTACATCAGCATCTATTTAGATTCATTTCAACGCAATTCAAAGCTCGAATTAGTGGAAACATTTCACTTCAACGTTACAAGGATTCTCGTAAAATGTATAACGTTTATCTAAAAGCAAGAAACGAAACACATTTTTTTGTCACCCAAAAATAGTATTCAACTTTAAAGAAAAATTTATTTTTCAAACGAACAAATCGTTTTTTTTATTTTCTTTTCAACTTTTGAAAGAAAAAATTAATCATTTTCAAATTATTCCTACGACAGAATAGAAACTGTGAAATTAGGCTCACGTCAGCAAATCAAGATATGGTTTTGGAAGTGAGAGAGAAAAAAAGGTGGGAAAATGTTATGCAAATAGGAGGGAAAATGCCGAGACATTAGGTTAATGCGAAATCTCAGGTACCGTCAATTGAAGTCACATTTGGAATCAAGTCTACATTCAACGCGACTGAGCTCAGTTGCTCCAGCTATTGATCGAGGGCCGACCGGGGTCAAAGTAGCTTTGGACTACATTGAAACGCGCTCTTTCTCTTCTTCGTACGTACAAACGAGGTACCTTCTGCACCGTTTGCACGCACACAAAGAATCCTATCTATGTACAAGAGATACACATGTGTAAGAACACAACCACGTGCAGACGTATCCTCAAACTTTTAGCTTTTTATATGACATAATAAAATGTACTGGCTTGAAAGCCACAGAAAAAATACTAACTAATGCAGCCGCCAACTAATTCTCTTAATTAGGGGATGTTTTTCTGTGCTCTTTTTTTATAGGATAACGTGGGATAATTGGATTGACAATTTTTGTTTTATTGAAAATTAGTTAAGAACAAAAGTGTAACTTGCCAGTGGAGGAAAAAATTGTTATGAGTAATTGGTATGGAGTATCTTGAATAAATTGAAGTTTGCTGGATTTTTGAAACTCAACAATGAAAGATTAACTTACTTCGTTTGTGTTCCATCGGTGCCTTTGTGTGGGAAAATGTTCGGCACGCGGTAACGTTTCCAAGTTCTCAGGAAGTTTAATCGGATCACCATCTTGAAAGAGAAGAAAGGCTGATTAATGACTTGAGCGGTTGTGCGAAGTTGTTGCTATAATTATTGTTGATGGTGCATAAAGCTCGCACAGAAGCTATATCCCTAGTTTATTAAAGAGTATACACTAAATACCCCTATGGTGTACAAGTGTTACACATTGAAATCACAACTCTTTCAGTCTGATGAAACTCAAAGAAAGACTCTGTTTTCTTTATTTCAAGCTAATTAGGATAATTGAAATGACTATATCACGAATTGAAGTTATCCTAAATTTCATTCGACCTGGAATGCAACCAGGCGTAGTTCTGTCAATGATTAAAACGTATTATAAGCTTACAATTTCGAACTATAAAGTGGCCTGAGAGAAATAAATCTTTAGAATCGCTTTCCAAATGGTACAAAAATGTAGTTTATTTAACGCAATAAAAGAACATCGTTGAAAGTGTACACTTTTTAATTTATACTGACAAAAAAAAGAACTCAGCAAATTTTTGCAAATTACACTATTGTCTATAAAGTGTAAATGAAAAAAAATTGTGATAAAAAATTGTTGCATTGAGCATTTTGCAATTCGATGAAGCGAAATAAAAATAATTCATATTTTTTCTATTTTATAATTGGACGAATATTTATGATTGGGAGAGAAAACTTTTAAATCAAATTGAAGAAAATTTATGTTCAGATAAAATTCCAAGCAAGAAAGGAACGCTCGAAAATCACTGTCACTGATTTACCTCATTTTTAAAAATGATGACTGTCTGATATCGGGTTTTAAAAGATTTTGTTCAATAAAAATTTGGCATGGAAATTTTGGCGATGTAGAATTTAATGACATTTTGATTGAAGTAAAAAAGTATAAAATTTATTTCCTACGAGCACAGAAAAAAGTTACCGTAAAACTTGGATTATTTTTTCATTTTTATTTTTGCTAACTTTGCTGGATAATAATTTTTTGCCGGAGTTCAACTGATATTAAAAATTTAAAACATCATTCTCGTTGACCCCATAAGTTTTACAGTAACTGTTTGCATCTCATTTTTTTTTGTTTTTTTTTTTCAGGGGGCGTTAATTCAATTTATTGTGTGCCACGAATGAATTTTTGAAAACACTATCTCAATAGCAAATAAATTTTTTCAAAAAGAAGTTTAAAATAAATAATTGTCAAATCTTTATCACAAAAAAACATAACTGTAAACGAAGTCGGGTATAATTTTCAATTTAAAAATCTTTGCTAAGGTATAAAAATATGCAGAAAATATAATCTCTCGTAAAAGCTGATAAAAAATAAATCGGAATTGTATTTTGACATGCGTGTACCATGCAAATTACCTTAGATGTAATAAAATTGTTGCCCATAAAAGTGTGAATGTAAAGTTATAAAAGTTAATTTGCAAAAACAAGTGTTTTTAATCGAATTCCAACTTTTATTCAACTTTTTCAAAACAAGCCAAGATATATGAATCGGTCATCTATGGATTGAAAAAATTACCTGTGGGTAATAATCAGCTTTGTAAATAAAAGTGTATAAACAAAAGTCATTTAAAAAGACCACATACCAAAAACTCAATTGCTTTTGAAAAAAATTTTTTTAAGGAGTCACAAAAAATGTGCTTATGCATGATTCCTAAGCAAAAATTAAAATGATATCATTTGCTTTGTTTAATATGGATGTTTTCTGTTTTAAAAATGACAAAAATTATTTCGTATTTTTTGCCATCATCTGCAAAAATCTGCTGTAATTGGAATAATAATAAAACATAGCGATGGTAAACGAAAAAACGAGACAGCTAAACAAGTAATAAAAAACAACGGATAAAAAAAAATTAATACGAAATGAATTTTTATTTCATTGTACTTTCATTTATTTATTATCACTTAATTAGAACAAACTCGTTAAAAATCTGTGCGCGTTTTTTCACTCTCTAATTTGATACAAGATTTTTTAATTATATAACAAAATTATATGAAATTACATAATTAATATGAAAAGATAAAATGACAGAGATATAATTTGTTTAAATTAATAAAGTTATAAAGAATGTTCACTGTGAAAAAATTTACTTGACACACAAACACTATGTCGACACATAAAATTATTTCAATTAGATCTTAAACTTAAATTTTAGGTAGTAATTTTTCATCTCATGTAAAATGCACAATTTTTTTTTTTTTTATACATTATTATGTATTCAGTGTAAAACTTACTTGGCGTTGTATAATTTCTAAATCATTACCTCATAAAGATTAATCAAATGAAACTTCAGTAATGAATATACTTGCTTGCACAAAATTGCAATTCTTTACCCTAAATTATTGCAATAATTTATCCGGAATATAACATCTTTATAGATAAAGAAAAAAAATGTCAAAAAAATTGATCGAATGAAATGATAAACATTTTTTCTATCCTTAATAAAATCATCCCCAAACAGAAAAAAAATCTAAAAAAGTTATCAAAACCGTCAAAAGCAGAGCAAAAATGCAGTGCAAAAAGGTTCCCACGATTAAACACATGTACTTACTTTTTTGACTGTTCTTTTTCTATTAAAGGAAAAGAAAAAAAAACATTTTTCCATCTAACAAATTGCCGGAAAAAATTGGACGTTTTGAACTAATAAAAAATGACCTCGTGACCAGAACAAAGGAACTACCCACTTGAAACAACACGTGTAACCTAGAAGAAACGTTCTAACGGTTTTCATATCGAAAACACTTGTTCTTACAGTGTAAAAAAGCTTCATCTCAAAAAACTACGCTTGATATTATTGCAATCTCAAACTTGATTAAAATCAGCAATGGTAGCAAATAACTCGATCGAAACAAAAAGTAAAAAAAAAAAATCAAATTGTAAAAGACTAAACGAAAGATAAAATTGTAACTAAAAATATATGTCTTTTGAATTGAATCAATTTGTATTGTTTGTTTTTTTTTGTCAATCAGTTGAATATTTCAGTGTACAAACGAACGTCATGAAACACGTGTGAGACAAAAAACTCGTTACAGCTGAAACAACTCGAAACCACTTGACAACAAGATATTCAATTCAAAAATTTTCGGAGATCAGTCGATCCAAGTGTTATCGGGCCGACTTAATAAAAAAGCATGTTTTGGTTTTTTTTCTGTCATCCAGAGCATTAGCTCGCAGCTTGTCAAACTGCCAAGCCATTGACAAAAAGTCGTTGCAGCGAAAATGAAAAAAGCGAAATTTCTGAAGAATCTAATTGTAATTATTATTATTAATTGTTGTTTCTATCTACCGAGCAACTAGAGAAACGTTTCAAGCTGAAAATGTTATAAAAACGGAATATGTTAAAAAAGAAATGGTTTGATTAAAAAAGATAAAATGAAGAACCGCGTGACAGGCAATTGTTCCTCGGCAGGGGGTTTGCAGATCACAGTGACGTCACAGATCGGCGGCAATCAGACTGACGTCAAGATGTGAAGCCTGCCGAGGAATTTTTTTTTATGTTGCACGAATGTGCATAGCGTGCGAGAGATACGGAACCAACGCAAGGAAGGACTCACTTGGGGCGAGCGGCGTCGTCGGGTAGGTCGCGTGATACACGGCGCGTTGCGGGTTCGCGTGATTATAATTCGCCATTGCGCACTATCTCTTTATATATATGTTTTTTTTTTCGTTAATTTTTGTCACAGATATTGACTGTGCTTTATTCTAGCTGCTCGCTGTCACACGGACGGCTCTCAAAATTGACACGTGGATAGGACAACAAAACAACTTGACGAGGTTTCTCTCAGTTACACACTCGCGTGATTCCAATGCTTTCCACTCTTTTTGTCTTTAGGCACGAATTCTGTAAGCAATCATTTTTGACAATTCAAACATCTCAAGGCGTACAAATTGAACAAAACCAAAATCAACAATTTTATTAATCAAATCCGATTATAAATCCCGTTGCAGTCGGTGCTCTTCCATGCCTGATGAAACTTTTTCTTTTCCCCTTTCTCTTGTTATTAGTTTTTGTTCCTTGTTTTTCTTTTGTTTTTTTTTTGCCAAGTTAGAACTAAAAACTCGTCGTTGCTCCTGCAACTTTTGATCCTCTCTCTTCACTCGTTCTTATTCTAAGTTACGACACTGAACCCGGGGTGTATCGAGAGGACGAAAATAATTTTAAGCCAGACACTTACACGATAAGATAATCTCAACAGGAAGAGAGATAGCCAAAAGTCAAAATGAAGACAGTCCCACCGTTTTGCCTTTTTTTTGCTTTTCACAACTTCAGTCAGCGACACGCTTCGAATCCGTTGACAATTTGAGATAGATTGTTACTTGAGCGGTTTGGTTCTGAAGGGAAGATTCGCTTTTTTGTTTGGAAAGAATTGTTATGCCAAGAGTTGGTTCTTTTGAAGTGGTAAGATAGATAAAATACTCAAGTGTATTTACAAGTGTTGATTTTATTGGATTAATAAAATAGTATTGATTAATGTCTTTTTGGCTCCGCGTGTCTGCTCCCGAGCGGCGGGAGCCGCAGAGTGAGCCAACCCGCTATCCTCGACCCTTTGCATAACAAGCCGAAGCTGCCAAACAGCCCAGCGAGCAAGCGCCCCGACAGTCCAAAGCTCGCCGACCAATCCAAACGCTGCTCCCCAGCCCCGGACTCCCCGCCGAGCTTAAAACACCTACCACCTACTCAATCATCGCTTCTTGCTTCCTCAATCTTCTTCCTCTCGCTTCCCTTCGTCCTTTCTTCTGTTCTCTGCCCACAACAATATCCTTCTCCGCACGAATCTCTGACCACCCTCAATTTCTGGCCCTTCTGCCTTTCCACTCTCTTTTAACATACCTTTTCAGCCCCTGCAATCATCACACTAACCTCATTTCCGTTTACACTTCTACTCATTTATTATGTTTTTCTTATCCCCCTCTGTGTTTTATTCTTGACTCTTTTTGTTATCAAATTTAAAGAAAAACTCGACGCCGAATTATCATAACTTACGTCGAACGAGGGAGGACAAAATGTTGGCCTTGTTTTTCCTTTATTTTATTTTTTTATTTTTTTTGGTTTGCGTCTTGTTTGCAGTTGCAAATTGTTTTTGCGAGATTTCTGCTAAGTGTTGAGGCAATTGTGCAGATGCTCAAAGGCACAGCAACTTGGCCGGGGGATAATAAATTCTTCGCGTCAAATTAGAAAAATTTTACCGTCTGAAGACAAAATGAGAGATGACATTCGGTACGTGGATGGTGTTCCCAATGCACTTGAGAAAAGTACGCCAACAGAAATCTTGATGAGCAAAGTCTTGACGGAATAAAGCGCCATTTCATTTAGACCTGCCTAAATTCCAGTCCAACACTCTCAAAGTGTTTTAAATCATCCTTCGAAATCTCACCGGACGAAAATTTTGAAGAAACAAATGAAAAATGTTTCTAAATTGTTTATTTACGTTTAATTTGTTTGTTCTTGTATTATCTATATGATTTGTTTGTGTACATCTAGATTGAATGAGGAGTTGAAGTCAAAGTCACAATTTGTTTATTTCGTTAAGGAAATATGAAATAGATTTTGGAATTACGATTACTTCAGAGAGGGAGAGAGAGAGTCATTAGAAGAGCAAACATTGTTACAAGTTTGGAACCCAAATTTTGGCGGACAGAGGAAAAGTCCATTTCCTATCCAAATATAACTTGTTTGTGCTTTGACATTAAGACACGGAAAATAGACTGCAAAATACTCAGAGGTAACATTAGAACTACTCTACTAAACACTTAGTAAAACATTTAACAACACTATCATGCATTCAACATCGATTTGTAATGTAAACAACTGAGAACAGTTACGGATTGACTTACCGGAATTGAATTTTGCGCTGTCAGTTTTATCCTTGTTGACAAGCTTATGCTCATTAGCATGCTTCAACTCTAAATTCGAATTTCCGCTAGCGCCGGACGCGTCTTTAACAATGTCATTTTTAACTTGGTCTAAGCGTTTCAAAACCACTGACTTTGGTGCAACAAGTTGATTTGAAGTACATTTTGGAACACAGTCATTGTTATTGTTATTGTTGTTGAGATTGATGTCTGTGTTGTCGACCTGAAAACAAAATTAACAATAAGGATATAATTGTTTAAAAAAAAATAAACATCGTTTGAATCAGGGGAACTTACATGTGGTGTCACCAAAGATGACCGAAAAACGACAATCCTATTTTGATTGTGGTCGTTCGAAGCGAGGCTTGTAACCGTGCCGTTCGTCAATGTACACGTGTCTAAGTTTCCATGAGCATTGTTGGATACGGTAACTGCATTTGTCGTTTCCGATACATTGGTTACGCTGCCACCAAGCGAACTTTGCCTGATCACCAGAACACTGCCGGCCGGCTCAAGTACTAACACCTGCTTCATCCCAACTGTGAGGGTTAAGTATTAATCATGCTCTCCGCAACTCTGATTTCACTTTGAATATTCAAGTCCTGTTGTAACGATTCAAATTTAATACGATTATTATAAACGTTAGTTACTTCCGTTTGACCTTCAGGATCAACCAATAAAAAAAATTGAAGATGGTCCAAAACATGACACGTGCTTGTTACATTTTGTTTATTTTTGTTTCTACTGTTACAGTTCAGTTTTTTTTCTTTTTATTCCCTAGTTCCAGATTTTGTTTGCTATTTTTAATGTAACAACATTGAGGTCAATTGGAAAGAAGACTTTTGTTTATATATTTTCCATCTCTCTCGTTTGTATTCTTTGGTTGTTTTTGTTTTGTTTATTTTTATCTGTAACATGTTCAGTTTAAGAAAATAAAACTTTCTGTGATTGTCAAAACTGAAACTCATCCGGTGCAAAATATTGGAAATTCTATTGCATGTCCTGACAAATATGAATAATAAATCTTGCGTCGCAAAAAATTTTCGCTTCAAGCACTGTCGGAACTCATATACAGGGTTTCTCCAACTATCGGATTACAAGGTGGCTTCTAAACACACGAATGATGTGGAGGGCTTACTTTTAAAACGCTTATAAAACTTAATCTTTCCTATAATGAGCATCGGTAAAACGCATATCAGAAAGCAAGATACCAAAAAACTTATAAAATACCACTTTTAACTCTTCTTTTGAATTTTTCTCATTTATTGACATTGATTAATTCCATTTTCAATTTTTTTCCCTGCGATTTCAATTTTACAATTCAAATCAATTACTGTTACCAAAACACATATTTATTTTATTTCTTTCTTTTCCGTTTGAAATATTGGATTTTCGAGTCGTGGGCAACTGTCAGTAGTAAAGAATAAAAATGGTCATCCGTGTGAATTGCGTTCGAGCTATCTGATTTGAAGGAATCATAAAATTAACTTTGAATCAAAAAAACGTTTGGAATTGTTCTGTTATTTGTATTAGCAAATAAAAAAATAAATAAATAAATCTGATATGTTAACAAAAAATTATTTAAACAATTTATAAATTACGAAACCGAGTAAAAAGAATGACACCATTTAACACAAACATAATTAAATAGAAAGATTGTAATAGCTTTCGAGTCCAGTTGAAAAATCATTTGATGTAATATGAAAAAAATCTAATTAAAAAAAAGTAAGGTTTTAATCTTAAAGCGATTAAACGTCAATGTCAAACATCGCACACCAGAGCAGACTTTTTGAAATTCATGTTATAAGAATTGTACAAAATTTCGTCACGAGGGACACCGTTTGTGTTACAAAAAGTCGGAACTTTTTTATTTTTTTGGATATCGCGAAGAGCAAAATGTGCCCCCACAAATGGTGTCTCTCGTACGACAACAACAAAACGTTGATACGAAATAACGGTCAATGTATTCGCTTACATGTCGCAGCGACTATTTTCGGGCATCCGGTGGGTATCAAATGTCAGTTCGCAAATCATGTCACGATCATGATCAATCCTTATACACGAAAGATCGCGATCACGCGTAACTGCGCCCGCGATTCCAGCATGGAATCCATGACAGATGAGAGACACGATCAAATGCTCGGCTCCGGCTCGCATGCGCCAAAGCAGAAAGCACAGTGATGAAAGTGCGCTTGCGTAGATGAGTCGCAAAAAGCCCGCGAATGTAAAAATACTGACTGGATGAGTCAAATTTCATATTTCCCTCTTAGAGTAATTAGAGCAATTGCGTTTCGGGTTTTTAATTAATTTCATATTTTTAATTCAATCTTTTTTATAACCTTGTATATCAGAAAAAGGTAACATTCATTTTTTATTCCTTTTTACCCCTCATTTTATGTTTCTACGGGTTTTGAAATATTAATGAATTTTTGTATGAAAAGTGACAAAGTTGAGAAAGATCATGGAAATGAAAACCCAATAACTTGTTCAAGTGATATATTTTTACTATTTGAACCTAAAAATAATATTCGCATTTCATATAATGATAAGTTTTGAAAATGTAAAAATTTTTTTTTCATAATTATACAAGAAGTCGTTTTTTTCTTTTCTACATTAAAATTAAAATACACTCACTTATCCAGATACATTTTTATCATCTTATCATCGCAGTCGAGGAGTTCTTTCCTAAGTTTTAGTTCTTTTATATTCTAATAAAAATTTCGCTGGCAATCTTGTTCACGCGCAGTAACTACAAATTTGCGAATTATCGTAATTCGAACATTAAACCATAATACAATGTGAAAAACGACACTCGCATTCAATAACGAACAAAAATTCACGCCCTTAAGATTTGTTTTCCATTCATTCGTGTATTTTTTTGCTTTTAATTGTAACCGCATCAGAAAAAAAATAGGATACCTTTGTGATTACAGATTGAATTCATGTTGATGAATTGGAAGACGCTTCCACGGAGTCAAAAGTTGATAATAAATGACAAAAAAATGACTATCTAGATGAAAAAATTCTAATAAAAAATACTGCAGTAGGTAACATGACCATCGAGGAATGATTCCACTTGGCCTGATATATAATTGTATCTTCTATACATTATGCATGTGGTGTTTACAAAGTTTAAAAAAATTGCATCGGCTTTAATCGTAGAACATAATATTTAAGGGATAAAAAATGTTACACGGTACGTGAACCACTAATTGTAATTGTTATTGTTTTATTGGTTTTTTTCTTCAAAAAATACGCAAACATCATGAACGAACATAAAAATATACAAAATGGCGCTTACATAATCAATTCCTCTAAAACATTATTTTTTAATAATTCATTTGCAAGAAACCAAAAAAGTTCTTGATTACGATGTAACTGTACGGGGGAAAAATTCGTTTCAAATTCAAATATACATTAATTTAACTTCTAGTTACAAACTAGCAAGGATTACAATTAAGGTGTGTATTACGTTTGATACACAACGTTTACAAGTCCAAGCATGGAGTTAAATAAAAATGTTAAATGGTTTTTAGAATTACATTATCTTTAATGTTTTGTGTTTTTTTTTTCCTCAATTTTTTCGTATCATTCAAACGCGTACATATTAAAATTGTAGTCAATAAAAATGCTCAGGCTTGTATTTGTATATACAAATGTCTACTGATTTTATTGTTGACAACGGTTTCTTTTAGTATATATAATATAATAATAGTTCTTACATATTTTTGCACTTACAGATAAATGCATATATACACTGAAATTATTCTCAAAATGTTCATACGTAAATCAAAATTCGAACTTATTATTTATATATTTAACGTTTCATCAGCCAGTCAATGTTTTTCTTTGATTTTAAATACATGAAAAAGAACGTGACAAAAAAATGTACTAATTTTGCGTCAGTGAAAAAAAAAAAAAAAAAAAACAGTAATCGTATTTGTTTACATAGAAAACTGTATTTATTTTACAATCTAAATTTGTAAAATTTTCATCTGATACCGATAACTAGTTTAGTAGGTTGATTTGATATTTGCTGTGATATTTTGTTCTCAAACATAGCATTGTTGAACCATCTGACATAATTATTTACAATTATTTTAGTTGTGATAGTTGAAGAAACAATACCATTGGTTTATCACGGAAGAATAATTTCGTTTCGGTAAAAGCATTGCCAATTCGATGCGATAGTGATATTAAAATGGGTGCAAAACATATAAGCAAGGTTATAATCAATTGAACTACCAATTACAATTACTTTATAATGAAACAAAAATTAATAAAAATATATGGTGAACAAGGTCAAACAGCAATTTCACTTTGACGAATCACTGAATCGAATTGAAATTCGTTTCATAGAAAAAAAACATAAAAAAACAAGAAAAATCATTCGTACAATTGTGACAATGTAAAATCATTGAAGCCCTTACCGAATTTACAGTAAATAGTAAAAACTGTACTTATTTATCGTTGTTGGCGTATATGTGCGAATCACAAAGGGATCCTTAACGCTGTCACACGACGTTAATATACATGCGTGCACAACGTGAAACCGATGTATCAATGTTTTTACAAGAAACTGAATAGGATAGGATATAACTGGGATGAGAGGGACTTAGGATGAAACTTAGGCGAATCATTTGGGCTCGGGGAAGGCCACTTGACACTTGTAGACTTCGTCAAGCATCACTTGGCCCTGGCCCTGGCTTACAGTCACAGGCGTCGTGGTGTTTACAACAACCACTTGCTGGCCTTGTTGCGGCTGTTGCGCTTGTTGCTGAGCCTGCTGTTGCGTTTGTTGTTGCTGCTGTGGTTGAGCTTGTCCAGTTGCATTCGCCTGCTGCGAGTTACTTGTGCTGTTTGCATTTTGATTCCTAGCCGTCTGACCGTACTTTTCATGAATCGCTCGGTGACGCTTCAGGGCGAAACGATCTGAAAATCCTATTTCACAGATGTCGCACCTATCAACAGTAAACAACATTGTTATTTAACAATACTCAAAATCATTATTTAATCAAAATTATCATTCCAATTTATTTGTTAATTCCATTTATTTTCTTCAAGGTTGTTCATACCTGTGAGGTTTCTCCCCAGTATGAACTTTTGCATGATTTTTCAGATGGGTAGCTTGGTTGAAAGCAGAACCACATATGTTACAGCGGTAAGGCTTTTCACCAGTGTGAATTCTTCGATGATTCCACAGCGTTGAGTGCCTTGCAAATGTTTTCTCGCAGACTTCGCATTGGTAAGGACGTTCACCCGAATGAATTCTTTCATGATTTTTCAGATGTGGGCTTTGCGAGAATTGCATACCACAAACACTACACTTAAATGGTTTCTCTCCAGTGTGCACGCGGCCATGATTTTTCAAATAAGCCGCTGAAAAATATAGATATCATTTAAAATCAACGAAATCGACGGAATAAATGAATAACAATGAAATAATAAATGCGAAGGATCAGTTTACCTTTGGCAAAAGCTAAACCACATACTTCACATTTAAAGGGCTTGTCCCCCGAGTGAAGTCTTTTGTGTGACCAAAGCGACGAATATCGCGAAAATGTGCCATCACAGACATTACAGTGGAATGGCTTTTCTTGCTGATTTTGGCTATTTTGTTTTCCACCTGAAATAAACACCATTGTGATATACTCTCTTAATTTAAAGTAACAATGTAATCATATATCATTATTTCACATTTCACATTTTTTTAGTGTTTCGCACTGCATTATTTCAACTTACCAATAAAAATATATCCTGTACCGTTACATTTATGGCACTTAGTCATACTAGTGATTCCTCGTCTTTTGACTGGATGATGACCTGGTTTAATGGCTGCATAGAAAAAAAATTCGTTAGTTTACATTTCATTAGTGTTACCTTCATTAGTGTTAACAACAAAATTTTACAAACGCACGTTTTTTAATTTTAGTTGGATGATGCTCGCAAGGATCTTCGCTTCCGCAGTCCTCGCAGAGTTCAACTTTTGCCTTCTGGTGCATGTTGGTTTTGTGACTCTTGAGTTCACCGGGCAACGCGAAACAGGCGCCACAAACGTCGCAAGTGTATGGCCGTTCCGGTGTTGTTCCAACAGTGACAGTGGTGGGCGCTTGCACGACGACCTGCTGTTGCAAATTACTGGGCGTCGCGTTGTGAATGCGCTTGTGGTGCGTGAGCAGGCTCATATGACCAAACACCAAACCGCAGATGTCGCACTTGAATGTCGAGTTGGTCGCCGCGGCGATGCTCATCTGATTAAGTAAAGTGTTGTAGCCAACTGGTTGGACGTCGAACCGACAAAATCCCTTATCATCAGTTGTGATAGCACCAATCGTGCTCACTGCATTTGACTGCACTTTTTGCAGCATGTTTACGTTATAGTAAAACGGAAACTCGGCAGTGGCCGACTGTTGCTGTGACTTGTCTTCTTTTTTCTCGGTTACGTACATCTGCTGAGACTGCTGCTGGGATTGTTGTCCCTGTGCAGTCTGTTGCTGCTGCTGCTGAATTTGTTGAGGATCAAACATCTTGCCTGAAAAGATAAATGGTGTAATGAAAAATTCAATCATGTCAACATGTAGTCAAGATGTAAATAGAACTAGAAAATGATTAACAAAATCTAAAAAAGGGATAATCTAGATCACATTTAAAATATCACATTGAATGTAGTAGCTTGTAATCAAAAACGGATAACACCGTTTTTTAATTTTAAAAACATGTATCATTAATTGATATAACAATTTTACTTTAATGTGTTTAGTTTTCATTTTCACTGTGATTGAAAATGTAAAAGGAGGGAGGCTACTCAAAAACAGCAAAAATTAGTTAATAAATATACAAAATTTTATATTTTTTAACTATGAATGAATAAATAAATAAATAAAATAACATTGAACTCTTGTTTAACATAATTTATCACCAAATTAAATGAAAACTCACATCGGTGAGAAATTTGTTTACCTCTAAATTAATATTTTGTTTCACAAATTTTGATCCTTTGATTATTCTTCAATAATCCTAGACTGAAAACTGAAAAAAAAAAAATAAATAAACAAACTCAAAATCTTGTTACACTCAATGATATTATCAACAATTGTTTTTTTATATTACCTGTCTTTTATTTGTCGAATTTCGATATTTGTTGTTTGCAAAAGCAAAAGTTTTTCATCAAGTTTGATCAAGCATCGAGCACCCAACAGTCCAAGTTGTTCACAACTATTTATTCAACCTTTGTCCACATCTGAAACATCACA
The DNA here is from genome assembly GCA_030522925.1 of Trissolcus japonicus. Taxonomy (NCBI): domain Eukaryota; kingdom Metazoa; phylum Arthropoda; class Insecta; order Hymenoptera; family Scelionidae; genus Trissolcus; species Trissolcus japonicus. The sequence goes on along the minus strand of JAPYZS010000652.1, from coordinate 10,713 downwards.
CCAACATTTTCAATTAAAATATCAAATGCTCCGAAAAAGGTCCGTTCCAATCTTCTTAACAAACACGATACTAAATAAGTTTTCTTTAATCGCATCATCAAAACATTTTCATCATTTTTTATATCTCAAAAACAAAGTTCATTTTTGCGAGATATAAAAATCAAACTTTTTTTTTATAAACAAAAAAAACTTACAACAAAAAGTATTTCATTATTTCCAACTTGTACTTCGAGATAATTTTTTTATCAACATTTTTTGATCCCTCTAAATTTTACAAACGAGATTCACTCAGACCAAAGATTCAAAATCAGCTCTGAATCTCAGTGTTACGTGAGTGAATCTAACCTGTTCGTTCTACCGAGCAAGTTTAGAGATTGCAACAAAAACAAGCACATCTGCGAACAAAAAATCCGGGCATTTTTTTCAGACCGGTCGCAAATCACGGTGTCAATCGAATTCATCAAAGCCGAAATTTGAAATGTTTTTGCACACACGTGACTGGTTGCGTTCTCTCTCGCGCGTGTCAGATCGGAGGCGGAAACGGGCGAGCTTGTTGGCCGAACCTCGGTGGCAAACAAGCCGCTAACGAATAACCTCGCTGGTTATGTGAAAGTCGTAGAAAAGCCGTCGACGAGGCGTTGTGAACGCAATCGAAATGCCGCGCGATAAGGTGTATTTGGCCACTCGGGGGTCGCGCCGATTGGGAAGCCACCTGATGAAGCGTTGAAGAAAGAGCGAACGGGCAAGACAAAGAGGGCAGCGCGCGCAAGCAGGACGCAGCGACGTTGTACGAGGATGATGAAAAAGAAGCGCGAATGCCCACTTGGTGGGTCGCGTGACTGTTAAAAAAAATAGAAAAAAAAAATAAATAAGCGTTGAGATCAACAGCGATCGCGACCCGCTAAAAAGTCGAGCGGCGATCGTGGGTCGTTGGCAGATTGGCCGCATGCATTCGTTGCCATTGTTGTCTCTCTCGGCTGCTCTTCCCTCTCGATCGAACCTTTTTGCCGCGAATCTGCAGGCAAGCTCGACTGATTGCGAACACAAGCGCCAAACACCGAGCGACGATTTTTCTTCTCACCCAACAGCACACTCAATTAAGATAATTAATACTGACGGTTGTTCGGTGACGTTGGGCCGAGAGCGCCGGGACCTCGGGCCTGATTACATGACAAGCGCGACGCCGGGGCACGATATTTGTTCGACAGCGCCGTTGCTTTGGCTCCACTCCCACACACTAGAACGCGTACGCGTGCCTCCTTTTTTCACGCGCCGAGCTTCTTTTTCTTCCGTGGCTCTAGCCTCTTGGACTCGGCCCGATCCCACGCCAAGGTCAAACTGCTACCAACAACTAGCGACGCCAACAACACCGATATGACGCGCTCGCTCACAGAGCCGCGCCAGCCTCTTTTTTCTCCTCCTCCTTCTTCTTCTTCTTCGTTTTAGCACACTTAACGCGCACGCCTCAAAGGTTTGGGAACACTCGGTTCTCGCGGCCATCTTGTCGTGATGCTTCCTCAAACCGCCGACAGGGGAGACACTTGTACTTTCTCTGTCTCTCTCTTTCGAGTGTTTGAAACTTTTAAAAAATACCGTTTTTCAACTTTTTAAGATTATTGAAGCAATTTCAATCTCACTACTGACCCCGCTGCTTAATGTATAATATCTCAGTGACTCTTACGAAGAAAATACAATTTCAAATTTTCCAACGGTTTTTTAAATGGGAATTGTTGATTCAGTAAAGTTTTTGTCCGAACTATCGATATGAATTTCTTGTCTATGTTTACTTTTTCTGAAATTTGGTTCTCATAAATTGGAGCTGTGGAAACTTCTCCGAATGAGAAATTTCTGCACGAGAGAAAACATCATTTTTTTTGTCATTTTTTGAATCATTTCAAAAATTTATTTCTTGAAAATAAATTAAGAATTGTTTATCAAGTTAAAATAAATTGTTTGTTGTTATTTGAAAAGATACTGAAATAATAGAAAATTATTTTCAATTTCTTCGTTTCTCTCGGTGCTGTTCCGATGACATCATGAACCGAACTGGAGGATGGATATGCCAGCTTGCGAATGTACACAAAACAATCGGCGGCGGATACCTCAGATCGCGCAACTTTCTATCCTTTCAGAACGCTCGCGACTGCGTGCGACGTCACGGGCTGTCTCAGATGTACGCGGATGTAGCGACGTACGCGTTCAAACAACCAACTCGATTGAAAACAAAGCGCAACGAGTAAAAAAAAACAACAGTGTTGCGACAATGTTCCAATTTATTTGTTGAGTGATGGTGTCTTGACAGATGACCTCTGTGACGGACAAAAAGCGTGATCCCTGGCTGATGTGCTGCTGTGCAACAAATAAATGGGTCTCGCAGCTAGTTGACATCTGACAAAGTCATCACTTTTAACAAAGGAATACACAGCGAGATGGAAGGTGGCGTGATCGAGAGCTGCGAGACCGTCTACAGCAGGTCTGAGGATGACGTCGTTGTGGAGGGCTGCTGTCACCCGAAGAGGCTTCATTTTCGGTTCCTAGGGCTGGTCTTTATCAGCGTGTTGGGATTCGGTGAGGCCCCCACGTACATTGTGTATCATTCGCAACAATGTCTTTGATCCCGGTGACTCAATTCCGTAATCTGACCTATTGTTCTCGAGGGGCGTCGGTATCGCTTTACAAAACAAATATCAATGCCTATTAATTACATTATCCATTCAATATCTTCCTTTCAAATGACTTCCTAATAGATAATTACAATTATGCAACTCAATTTTGCTCTTTCCTTTTGTTTATATTTTTTTAAATGTAAAACTTCTTTGCTCATTGAAGATCAAATTCCAGTGGTTATTTTTTTCAATCAGAGATATTGTTTTTCCTGTTTTTTTGGTTTTGTTATCATTTTTTTTTTGGTTTGACGATTAAAACTTGGCGTTTCTGGTTTCAGGATCCTATTTTTGTTATGACAATCCAGCAGCCCTACAAGACAAATTTGAACACGACCTAGGAATGTCCACTAGCCAATTTGTATTGTTATACTCTTTGTATTCATGGCCAAATGTTATTCTCTGTTTCGTCGGAGGATACTTTCTAGACACGATATTTGGCATCAGATTAGGAACTGTAATATATATTTTTATCTCGCTCGTTGGTCAAGCAATTTTTTCCTTTGGTGCTTATGTAAATACTTTCTGGATGATGGCGCTAGGAAGATTCATTTTTGGGTAAGCATTGAGACAGCAAAATTAAATTCTTTTCGGAATAAAAGAAATTAAGGATTTGAAATTAATTGATATCGTTTTTGCCTGTTTTAGAATTGGCTGTGAGTCATTAGCTGTTGCACAAAACAGCTATGCGGTGCTATGGTTCAAAGGAAAGGAACTGAACATGGTATTTGGGTTACAAATGAGCATCTCGCGACTTGGCTCGACAGTTAATTTTCTAGTTCTAGAGAATATTTACGATTATGTGAATCAATTCTACCAAAAATATACATGTGTGGGAATTGTTCTTGCCCTGGCAACGATGACGTGTGTCGGATCTCTGATATGCTCCATCATACTAATGATAATGGACAGACACACGGAGAAGGTGCTAAGACGAGGACACGGGGAGGAAAAAAAAGTTATGAAATTTACCGATATCAAAAACTTTGAGTCGGTATTCTGGATGACTGCATTTATCTGTGTTGCATACTATATTGCTATCTTTCCTTTCATTGCGTTGGGCAAGTAAGTCCGTTTAATTTTCGTTTACTGTATTTATTCGAATATGTTCTAATTACACGAGCTAACATTAATTTTGGTTTATTGATGATTTTCAGAGTTTTCTTCGAATGGAAATACAATTACTCTCCGTACGAAGCCAACTCCGTGAATTCGTTAGTCTATTCGATTTCTGCAATAGCGTCACCATTTTTGGGATATATTGTCGATAAAACTGGCAAAAATGTCTCGTGGGTGATTTTGAGTATTGTTGGAACTTTTATAGCTCACACGATGCTTAACTTCACTCAAGTGGATCCATACACATGCATGATTATAATGGGTTTCTCTTACTCTATGCTGGCTAGTAGTTTGTGGCCTTTGATTGCATTGGTAATTGAAGAACATCAACTTGGAACCGCCTATGGAATGTAAGTATGCCCGAATATAAGAATATCTTTTATTATATACTTTATTATATACTTTTATTATATAATAAAATACATTTATTTGCAACAAAAAATTGATTTGCAGTGCCCAAGCTCTTCAGAATCTAGGATTAGCAGTCATTTCAATAATAACAGGCATAATAGTGGATAAAGATGGATACTTTTGGCTCGAAATGTTCTTCCTTGGATGGTTGTGGGGTTAGAATCAAATTCATTTTTAAATGGGATTATTAATATAATGATAAATGAATATATAAAAATGATTGTTAAACAATTTTTTTTCTTAAACAACAATTTCGAATTTTTAGTATCGTTCATCACTGCCATTGGAATATGGTTAGTTGATAGATATCTCTATGATGGTTATTTGGACATGACGCCTCGTCAACGTCTGAATTTTGGAAACTTCAAGGCGATTTCTACAAATTCTGAAACAGAAAGTCTACTGCCTTCCGACGTAGTTGATTTTGGATCGTCAGACCTCCTGCCACAATCTGAAATTCATATCAGAAATCGATACTTGTCACGGATTGGAGCACCGGTAAATTGACGGATAAAAGTATTTATATCTGTTTTTTGTTTTCAACAAAGTATTATTATATTTGCACATTTGGTTGAAACATTTTTTGATTTGTGTAATTCATTTATCGAGATTTTTATTTTGTCACATTTTTTATTCTCATGTTTTTAAAAACAGGGATATTCTTCATCTCAAATTTTTATCTATTGTATATTTTTTTTATAATGTTTGCTTAGTTTTTCATTTATAAACTGTTTTTCAATTTTCTAAAAAATGAATATTTTATACCGAAAGAAACATTCTCTGGCACATTTTTTATTACTTTATGTATTTTTGTTGTATGATACTTTAATTATCTCATTTTTCATTTGCTGAAAATTTGTTACAGGAAATCTCGATGTTTTAGGTAATAATTTCATAATTAAATAATACATCAAAAACAATAAGCTGCAGTAAATGATTCGCTGTATTATATTTAGTGACTATAATAATAATTTATCGCAGTTTCTAAATAAAAAAAAATGTAAATTCATTTAACCAGAATTGCTTGAGTTGCATAAAAAAGTACTATCGTTGCAGAATCGTTAATTTTGTTAATGAAAATGCAAACGTTCAAAGGTTCTAAATCATTTAAAGCAAAACACGCCGAGTCAAACTTTCTTTTGTAATGACAATAAAAGTGGTTTTTTTATTATTTGAAAATTCTTTTTTTTTTACTTTTGAATTGTTGAATTTGTCATATTATTAATTAATTTGAATGTTTGATTTTAACCGCACTATTGATATTTCACGATAACGTTTACATTTAGTTATACACATATCTATATCGGTATATCAGAGCGTAGCGAGTTTGGCAAGATATAATAAAATTAACTCCAAATAAATTTCAACTAATATTTATCCATGTTCTAAAATTAAATTATATAAAACATTTCATATAAAAACTCATAACAAGATTTTACAATATAAATATAATTTTATTTCGTTTAAATTAGTTTGCTCCGTTTTTTTACTTTACTTTTCTACTTCTCTTTAAACAATAAAAGTTAGAATACATTAACTGATAACATATAATCAAAGCTTATATTTTATGTATTTTGAGTATCATAACTTGATAGTATTGAGCGCTTATTTCGATAATAAGAAGAGTAAAACTGACAATTCTATAGATCAAAATATTATTAATTCTGTATTCCACGAATTTTTTAATAATGAATTACTTTTGCTTTTTGTTACAGGCTCCGGTAAACACAATTCGTACAATGCGATGATCAATTGCACTCAAGATTATAATTATATTTGACATTCGCTCACAATTACTTCTCGAGATGATCTGTGATATGTGAAAAACCCGTGAAAAAAAGGATTAGTTTAATGAATGCATGGAACGTGCATGAATCATTCATGCCCATTATGCTTCATGACAACCGAAAATTCCTGCTCAAATATAAAATTCAAAAATTTAATAATCACTCGCTCCATTTGATCAGAGACCATGTAGGTGCGCATGGTCTTGAATATTACACATCCATGAATCTGCAAACAAAACCTGTAAGAATTTTAGATGATTAGAAGATCCGAAATTTTAACAGAAAAATATTTTTACACGGAAACATAACCATTTTTTGTATTACATAATTTCTGAATTATTATAATATAACTTTTGATATACTTCAATCATTGTTTCATAAAAATATCCATATTTTTTATGTTTTACTTTTTTATGCATGACTGAAAAATAACATTAAAGTATAAATAATCATGCCTTGAAATTTCAAGTAAAACACCAGACGAGTCTTATAGATCTGAAAGGTCTTGTTTATAATTTTATTTTTGTTGAAAGAATTTTAAAACAATGTTTTTTAGTCGTGTATTTCGTAAGAATTCATATAACTTAGATGAGATTTATTCTGAACACATTTATAGTCCTATAAATTTATAATAACAAAAATAAACAAAAAAACTCCTGAGTTTTTTGTGAAACGAAAGCCATGCATTCTATAATTAAACTAAAAATCGAAAAGATCAATTATAAGAACTCAAATTTATATCAGATTTTTGATTGAGTTTTATTCAGTATAGGCTGTATGAAACAAATAGCTTTTTAATAAATTATTAAAATCTCCTATGAGTAGGGATTCTAAACTTTTTTTGAAGTAGCGAAAAATCTTATTTTACCAACGAATAAGGAAAAAAATACCAGTAAAAAAAACAGACTGGTTCAGTGATGCATATGGTTTGTTAAGGGTTAATTACATACTATAATGAGCAAAATTTATAGTTATATCAACGATCTAAGTGACATACATAAAATATGCCCCTGGGTAATTATTTATTTATTATACTAATTTCAACATTATGATGATTAGCATAATAACTGATATAACTTGCACACATAGAATTTAATTAACTTTGAATTCATATTAAATATTTTGTATTATGAAAATAAAAAATTCATCAATACGATATTGTATTATATCATATGTTTAAATGTTTGAAATTTTATAGTTTATTGCTGCAATTTTAGAATTTGACAAAATTCACTTGTTTTATTGCGGAAAATCAGGGGATTATTGGCTATAATAATCCAAATAATTTCACCCCAAAGCTGCGGATAGAAATAGCTTTTATATTTATGAAAAACTGAATGAATGAAAAACTTGTGATAAATATTTGAAAAAAGTATTACGAAACGTGCATTCTATTCAATTGTATATATCATATATAAATCGGTACAAACCCGCCTTATCACAATGATCTTGTCATTGATTGATGCAAAATTTTTTTAGATAAAAGATATGGTATTTTATCTAAGGTATCAAAGGGGTCAGTTTGAGGTTCCAATTTTTATACAAATTATCGACTTTAAAACAAGATTCCCGAATTGTATCTTGCAAAATGTCAAGATTTATTTTATACTTAATAATAATATTTTAACCAACAAGAGTATGTTTGGAGTCACATAAAGTACTACCAGGATTGTAAAAAGAACCATTTCAATAGAGTTTTAAATGGTATGACGCATAAAAAATATTGTTGTGATATTTTGCATCAAATTGTATACGTGATGTTGCATACTAATATAATAAAGTGAAAAAAATATTTTGAATACATTTACTGAACATGTGCGAGTTTTAATATTGTCGATCCTGTGAAATGTTTTTGCAGTAATAAACTAAGTTCATCAGTCGTTTGAGAACCATTGCACGCACTTTTCGGGTATTGAAGGAAACCTTCAGTTCCACTTCCGGTACGTTTAGCAAGCTGCTTCTAATTTGATATGCATATATATATTTGGAAATATTCGGTTTTCATTTATGTGCATTCGAGTGCATCTAAAAACATTCGAGTTTGTTCCTGGTAGTTTCAGGAACTGTCGGTTATTTATGGGTTTTTGTTGCATTTGAATGTATGCGACAACATTCGGGGTTACCTGCGGTATTTTCGGGAGATCTTTTGAGTTTATTTCCCGTGTACTTGGAATTTTCCGTAAATATTTAGGTGTATTCGGCAACATTTGAGTTTTCTTCTGGTACATTATTCGAGAAGTCTCGGATTTACTTCCGCTGCATTCGAAAATGTTCGTGACCATTCGGGCTTATATCCATTGTGTTCGGGTATACGATCTGAAACCTTTGTGTATATTTGCAAAATATTCGGGTAACTTCTACGATATCAAAAACGTTTTTAGTGTTTTGCAACGGATTGCGGTCACCCCACAAGTTCAAACTTACCTTGATCGTACGAGAAGGAAAGCTTCGTGGTATTCGTTTTATATATAATACGTGTTTTATACATACGTTTTTGTGATTGAATGTTTTCAAGTGCACAATTATTGGAATACATTAATTATTAAGAAGGTCATACGTGCAAGGTTACATCAATTTAGAAGGACTGAAGCTGATTGTATCGACAGTACTCGCAACAAGGTTTGTTTATTTTTGTATACAAATAATCAAATTATCAATAACGTTATGTGAAGGTGAAGGGTTTATGTCTTTTTTCTACAACACTAATAAATGGTACGAGACTGATTGATATATAGATAACACGGACACGGGTCCCAAAATGATTGTTTTCAATGAAATGTAATGCGAACGTTATTAAAATGTTATATCGATGTTACAATTTTTTCTTAGTGTTCATCATATTGTGAAATAAAATTATATTAAATACGAAAAAACAATTGCTTGTAACAGAGAATAACGTTCGCGGTTACTATTTTCAACATAGCATGTGTTCAGTAATATTTTCATTGAACTTCCCTACTTCATTCATTTAATGTTTTTATGACGTTGATATTTAATTTTTCTATATGATTGAAAATTAGTAAATGTTTATTTTGTTTTTAAAACCCCTTAAAGACCCCCTAAAAACGCTCAGAATCGTGAAATTCCGACTAGAAATGCCAAAAATCCAAAAAAACGATCGAAAACGCCCTTAGACATGCCTGATCGACGCAAAACACCCCCTAAAAACTCTTTAGAAACCCCATAAAACACTGAGAAACCCGAAATTTCAACGAAGAATGCCAGAAATCAACAAAAACCATCAAACACGCCCTTAGACATGCGTGATTGACGCAAAACACTCCCCAAATACCCCTTAGAAACCCCCAAAAAACGTTCAGAGTCGCGAAATTCCGACTAGAATCCATTCTAGTCGAAATTTCGGATATGGATTACTGGATACATGCCAGTAATCCATAAACAAAAACCATCAAAAACGGCCTTAGTTATGCCTACTGGACATAAAACATTCCCTAAAAACCCCTTATAAACCCCCAAAAAACACTCAGAAATCCAAAATTCTGACAAAAAATGAACAAAAACGACTTTGACACGCTTAAAAGATCCAAAAAATATAACGAAGAAAAAAGATATAAAACCAATCGAAAGTGTAAAAATTTTGACTTATCAAAAAAATGAAATTTTTGATAATTTCAAAAATTTTAAAACTTTGTATAAAACTGAATATTATAAACAAATTTGAGAACCTGATCTTTTTGTATCATTAGAAAAAGGTTTAATCGTTGGAAAACGCGTAAATGAAAATCATTTTTCGATGTTGACGTCATCGGCCCGCTGAAACCGCGGATGAATGGAACATTTTTTTATAAAATTTTGCGATTGTCAGCTGTTGTAAACTTGTTCAAAAATCGGTCTTTTTCTGAAAAATTTTTTTCATTTGCATCAGCTCGGCGTTGCGGATATTTTAATCACGTAAAAATTGAGCTATTGATAAGGTTTTACCTTCTTTTTTCATGCCAAAAAATGGCATTTGTTGTCAGCTGATAGAGAGACACTGCAGTTCCTCTGTCATTTTTTTTCTTACTTGGCCAGAGACATTGCCGTGTCTCCTGATTTAAGGAAAGACAGACCGTCACAGTTGAGTCAACAGTGTTCATTGTTCACAGTCCGCTCAACAGAATGAGTTAAAACGGCAGAATATTACTTTTCATTTTTTTCTCAGTGAACAAATGAGCATTTCGCGACTTGGCTCGACAGTCAATTTTCTAGTTCTAGAGAACTAGATCACGATGGACGAGCGTCTGCTAAACATCTCGGCGCAGAACTTGCATAATGTGCTTCGGATGCCGGTGGCTAAGAAGACAATACATAAAGATGCAGTGAGACTTTTAATAATGTCTTTACAAGACATTTACTGTTTTTTTGGTTCACGATTCATTGTCAAATCTTGTTTTATAAAATAAATTAAATGCAAATATAATACAAAAATATTTTATAACAAAAATATTTTTACAACAAATTTCCGTTTTACTTATAATTTCTGTTTATAATACAATTTTGTAACTCTCTGTTATAATTACATTAAAGGAAAATGATAATTTTCACGTTATATACAATTTTTTTTAAAGATTCCATAATTTTGACCTTAAAATTTCGTCCAATATCCGTTCTGTTTTTGAATTTCGGTAAGTCTGTTTGGAACCGATTCAACGAGACGGCGCGTCAGTTGTTGGTCCAAGTTGAGCCAAGTTCTGTTGACGAATCCCTACAAGTCCTGGACGTTCCGAATTTGC
>JAPYZS010000651.1:0-36360 GCA_030522925.1 Trissolcus japonicus | reverse complement strand
TTAATAATAAATGTATTTAACACTTATAATTAAAATTTTTGAGGGGGCCTCAAATTGTCGATTGCCTAGGGCCCCTTTGAGTCTTAATCCGCCACTGATCTTTTAACCCATTAAGTCCCAAATGGACGGATTGGGACAACGTTTTTCGGGGTGGTTTCTTCAAACGAAATCGGTTTAAGAAAGTCGGAATATATCTGATCTTGTAGAAAATTTATCGTACTTTCAGAATCCGTTGACAAACAATTTTAAAATTTTGATTTCAAAAAATTACGATGAATCTTTTCATAAAAATTACAAAAAAATTGTATGATTTTCTAAAGTTTGGCGAAAACTCACAAATAAATTAAAACAAATTCTTGATTTTTAACAGTACAACCACTAATAGTCTTTTAATTTATTGAACCATTACAAATAAGAATATGAGAAACTACAAGAACATGTAATTATGCCTTCACAAATTTGAAAATAATTAGTGAAAAGTTATTTCGAATCAAAAATAGGTTGTTTAATAACAAGGATTTGGCCAGGTCAACAAAAAATTACAAATCAGCAAGTTTTGAAGAATATAGACAAGTAAAAATGTCAAAAGATAAAACTGAAAATGAAAATCCGTTCAAAATTAAATTGTAATCGATTCTGTCGAAATTTCTTTGTGCTTGTTTAATTTTTAGGTTCAGAATATCATAATTTTCTTTTTCTTTATTTTGCTTTTGCTTGTTCGGAAATATCAGGTATACATTTCACTTTTTATCATTAATAAATAAATTTTTGACCTAATTAAATTATCCAATGTTATGAAGTCAGAAGGAAAGTTGTTATGATCACGATTCTTATGCAGGCATTGTGTACAAAAGAAGGTCAAAACAGTTCATTTTGGAATACATTTTTTGAAATATAAAAGATCTAGATAATCTTTGAGACACAAATTGCGGACCACGACAAATATATTATAATAATTTAGAAAAAAAATTTTAAAAATATAATAAATAAGAACAAATATGGAAATCTTTTTCATTTTTCAACTCACACTTGAAACGTTTTAAAGAAATGTATTTGTTTGCATCTGTTTGATTAAAAAAATTTACGAGTGGGGGAAAGAAGTAACATAATTTTGATAATTTACTTTATATATGAAATTGTAAGATAATTGAAAATTATGAAAATGAAAACCTTTGCAGAATAAACGCGGCAAAACAATAAACATGAGCGACCATGAGGAGTTTTAATTAGCAACTAACCTCCTTTTTTGACAGTATAAACTCTTATCCGTTAGCAAATTTGATCGACACAATCAGTTTTTGCAATTAAACTTATCACTTCTCGTAGTTTTGAACCAAAAAAAGTCTCCTCACGTGCCTATACAAGTTTCAACAACGAATGACCGATTAGCGCGCAAAGATCCAAATTTCTTTGGCAAGTGTTCTGAAATATACCTCGACAGCCTCATGCGATATCAGCGCCACTAACGCTATACTGCAAAATCCGTAGATGTATATACATATGCACTCTATTTTTCAAAGCAATATTTCTCATAATTTTACATCTAGTTTTTTATTTTCAGTTAACGTTTATTTATGTACATATATATTTATATAAAAATTTTGATTTTGTGCTTATGTCAACATTAAAACTAATAAAACTAAAAATAAATCTTTCAGATTGAAGCAATAATTATGCATGGACATTATAAACTTAGAAATTATGGTTTGAGAAGAAAATAGTGTTTCGACAAATTAAGTGATCATTTAGGTATTCGAATTTCTAAATTACTAACTGATTATATTTGTTGCTCACGGTACAGTGTAATTAGGATAACTTTCAAATATTCATAAATAATTCGTTCGTGAAAACTACAAGTATATGTTGTTACACGTTTTCATAACTGAAATAAGACGCACGTTTACTTACTATTGCTAAATATTATTATCGTTAGAATTCGGTTGTTCTTTAATGAAAGGAAAAAGAGAAGACATTTTTCAAATTTACATATATGTGTGTTTATTTATTAATTTTATACCTACCTCCTGGTGGTCATGAACAACCGATGTAGAATCTAACATAAAACTAAAAAAAAATAAAACGATGTCTGTACAGTTTTCGTATCACAATATCACAATATCACAAATCATGCAACACTTTTAGTTTTTTCAGTAATATAATTAACGCCGACTTGGTTCTCTCCATGTATAAAGTCTTCTTTTTTGAACATTTTAATTTATTGTTCTCATGGTAAATAAAAAAATAATTTCTTAATGACGTATCTTGAGGCATTTGTAAGTACCCTTTCCGATGGAATATCACAAATCATTACTTAAATTGCACAATCAATAAAAATTAAGACATTTTGCAGTTATTTTGCTGTGATATCATTGATTTAAATGGACTCGTTCACAAAAAATTCGTTTTGTATTCTAAAAATAATATTATTATAATTAATATTATTATTACTATATTATCTCTCCAAAATAATATGATCATCTTTTGATCATATTTTTTTTTCTAATAAAAAAACATCTCGGAATGATCTTGAAACAAACCTAAAAAGGTCTTATTCCGATTCTCTCTAGGTCACATAAAAAAATTGCCAAGAAACATCATCACATTGCAATCTCAAAATCATCTCAGAAGTGTCTTTTTACGATCTCTTTTTGATTTCAAGTTAAAAATTGAAATTGCCTGATTAATCTTTTTGTGATATAAAACCGATGTTAAAAAGACGATATATCAACCTCTTTTTAATCTGAATGAAACAAAAAATAACTTGCTGAATTGATCTCATTTCGATTTTAAAATAATCACTGAAAGATCCTTTCATGATCTTATTCGGAAAAATGTCACAGCGGACTTCTAGAAGATAAAAACAAAACGTTTTGTTTTTCCATTTTTCAGATTTCTTAGTGATCATTTAGGATAACGTTACCGTATAATTTTTTTTATATCACTTAATAATCTTCCGATTTTGACTCGGGATTGTTAAGGGAATTGATCAAGGACATCAGAACACAGCAGGATCATCCGCAGGAACGTCTCGATCAACTAAAGCTGGAAGAAAAAATTATAGAACCAAAACATCCACAGCACCCAAAAACTGGAAGCACCCAAAGACTTACTCCCCCTTCCCAACAAGTGGTTTTTATTGAAGTGATGATTAATTTAAGTGTTTTTTCATAGACGAGAAAGACGAAAACTCGGCAGACCAAATTACCAGCGACAAAACGGCTACGAACAATATATAACATAACATAATATATAACATAACATAATATATAACTACGAACAATGTACAATATATATTGCCGCAGATGTATCCCATGTTTCTACCTCAAACAAACATGCAAATATTTCCTGGGAACGTATGTCTAGCTCGGCAGAATCAGTTAGTACAAATTGTGCCGGTATCAGGTGGCATAAATGCAAATGTTATTACTGTACCTACCATCGACTCGGTAAATTATAAAAAACATATTCTTTATAAAAATGTAAAAAGACTAATGTTATACTCATAAGATTTTTAATTCAACAGATTCAACCGACGTTCTCGCTACAAAGACAGTAATTTGATGGCATTCACATTCACGAGGTAATGTTTCAAGTATACCAGGCACAACAATTAGCAGACATTTTAAACACTTTAAATAAAAAGACTTACATAAACCAGTGATTTGGTGCCATGTTTCCTGCGAAAGTTTCGAAAAAATAATGTTCCGAGCTTTCATTTTGAAAATAAATCATTTTCCACCTTATTTGTCACTGTTATGAAGTCTGTTCTTGTTTTTAGCAAAACCGTTAATTCTTGTGCGAAGTGTAAAATGTAAAGGCTTTAAAAAATTTGGATATGTTTATTTCTTTTCATAATTTTCAATTTTGTTCAGCATCTGAAATTGTTTGAATTTTGTCCTACCGTTGTTTCATGTAACATCAGTATTTTGTTCATTTGTATTTATATTTTTTTATTTATTTATTATATATTTAAGACTAAAGTTTGTTATCCAATACGTTATTCGAAATTTATATTGTCACGTGGTGGTGGTCGGTCACCACGGATGATATCGCGCGGGGCAATTGTTTGCGGGTTAGCGGGCTAGGGCTGGCCGGACCGGGTTCGGGTTAGGCCGGCGAGCGCAGATGACACGGACGGACAGACGGCACGAGAAATCTTGCATAAAAACTCACCGTTTCGGCGTAAAAATAAAGCGGCAAAAGGCGCGGCGTCGAGTGGCAGTGGACGTTGCGGCTCGCTCGCTCTTGATTCTTGTTTCCGGGGCTCGGGTCCGTCAGCAAGTCCTCGGGGCTGCTCACTTGTGTCGCGGTGCTCGGCAGCGGCACTCGCGAGGGTGGGGGGCAAAATTGAGGGCACTTGGGGGCGGTATAAGGGGCGAATTCTAGGGCGCTACGGGGCGCGGGCAAAAGGGTCAAGTGGCTGGGCCGTTGGCGTTAACGGCACTGTCAGTTGACAGTTTTCAAAGGCGCGCGAAGGTCACGTGCGCCTTTGATTAGCCTGCGCGACATCGATGCATCGATACGATAATCGCTGGATCGATATTGATCGCTGGATCGATACGATAATCGATCCAGCGCTCCGCGGATCCGTTACAATATATTAAAAATTAAGAAACGTTTTTTAAATTTCCCACCAAATTTGAATGTTCAAGTTATTATGAATTTGCAGAACACAACAGAGTAAGAGACCAAGAAACAATACAACGAGGACAACAAACACTTTTAAGCTATTTTCATTTGTTTTACAAAGGGTTTCTACTTTCTTCAACAAAAACATTTATTCCGAGTCTGCCTAAGTTTGCATAAAGTCCTAAAGTTAACCTAAACATTTCTTGACGATGGCCACCCCGACAAAATCCAGAAGATCGGTAGTTCCGATTTCAATGAGACAAGAACTGACGCATCATGTCATCGCAGCAATCGAATTTTTTCATCCATTTTATATTAGTAGGAACAATGAGCAACAAGACTCTGATTTACAAAAAAAATTGTTTAGTCATGCTACACAACATTCAAAAGGAATTCCTGAGTATCGACATGTAACAGGTAAAAATTATGCATAATCGCTCTTCTAATGGGAACAAAATTTATCGTCTCGCGTATTTTTACCATTTAATTTTTTTTTCCAAGCGCACACTTTTGTTATTATTAAAGGTCATACAAAATGAACAATGAAACAATCACATTAATCAAACACCAATTTAATAATCTACAATTTTATTCATTTTAGTAGGGATTGTGATAAATAATACTTATGCACGTTCTTTTTGCAGAGAGAGAAACCGAAAAAATCTGAAACCAGATGGAGGTGATGGCCAAAAAGAGTTACACGAAGTCCTTGAAAAAACGTAGAAGCAGCAATTGGAGATATTTCCCACACATGTTTTTTATTTTCACAACTCCGGAGAAAATAAAATCTTTGGACACCGTTAAGGATACCCGATTGTAATATCACAACAATTTTCTATTTATAATTTCTTCATTGCTAAACTCACTCGTCGCGAATCCAATTTTATAGTATTTTGAGATCAAAGTCCGTTAATGCATGTTTAATAACTTACAATAATCGATTTAAACTTAAAATTTGAACTTTTAAATTGTTATACTTTACAAATTTTATTTGAAATGTTGATACTTTCAAATGTTTCTTAAGTTAAGTGAGTTAAGGATAAAAGTGTTATTTAAATCAAATTATATCATAATAATATTTCAACCTAGATCATCATACAGATTACAAAATTTGTATCGATTTTTTTTCACATTAACTCAATGAAAAAATTTAACAAACAGAAAGTTAACTTAAGTAGAAGATTGAAAACGTTACATAAAAAAACGTATGATGTCCTAGGTTCGACAAAACAGAGATTGTAATGAGTATTATATTATAAATTGTCAGGAAATTTTGATGTTCTAGGTTCAACAAAACAAAGATTGTAATGAATATTATATTACAAATTATGAGAAAATAATAAAATAAAAATTAAATAAAAATAAAAAAATGAGATGAATGATTTGAATAGCTGTTAAGAGTAAAGATGGTGAAGAAAAGCTTGTTGTGTGGAACCCAAAATCGAGAAATAAATCAATTGGATTGATTTGATAATTATTCACATATATTTTCATTTAACAATTTTTCAGTTTGTCTATTTATAAATAATATAAATGAGTGCCCGTTTTTCTAAAAGAAATATGCAACTCTGGTGCGATCTTCTTTGTCCACCACAGGCAGAGACATTGTCATCAGCAGTGTTAAATTCGCAGTTTCCAGTATGCAACAAGAAAGTATTGCACCAAACCCATTTAAAAACAAAATTTTTGAATGGGTTTTGAATTTAAATGATTTGCAATTTTAAACAACAAAAATAATGCTCCACTTAACCTACTTAATGACTACTAAACTTATTGTTTTAATTTAACTAATTCCCCGGAGTGCAGCATCTGTCAAACAAAATTTTATTTTGAAATTTTGCTGGTATTGCCACTCAGCGACATCAAGTGAACAAACTTGTCAGAAAAAAACGACGGAATACAAATCTAGGGATATTGGTAGAACAGAGCTCTCCAAGAACTTTCGGGACGTTTGATTTCGGGACGACTTCACACAGTCAATCAGGAAAACTCATAGAACTGTACAGATTATATCGATGCAACAAAATATTGTGATTGGCATATATGCAATATTGTAAATATATTCTTCTTATGTACGTTCGTTGAATAATATTGTTTGAAAATTTGGTACATTACGAAAGTCGAGTAGTTTTTGTAGTGACGACTCCATACGTGGAGGCATTAGGGGTGAATAGATTGTATATGCGGAGAAACAAGTTTATATAGTTCGTAGTGAGTTATAGTTAAGTGCTTGTAATCAAGATGATATTAAAATACGTACATTTTGGTATCAGTGTAGAGATTGTAGTGACGAAATCGTATGTGCGGAAAACATAAGAGCAAAGATCGTATACGTGGGCTCCACGTCGTATTGAATTCGTAGTGCGACATCTGTATGTGCAAAATATATACGTGAAAGTGAATATTGTGATCGAAATGACCTGAGCAGACATCGTAGTGCGTATAACGTAAGAAAATAAAATATAAGAAAATAATAATTTTGTTCTCTACATAAGTTGTACTTCGATCGTAGTGGGAACAACATATGTGCCCAATAATACGATTCATAAAAATGTTGTAACTGAAGAGACTCGTACATTGTTCGTAGTCGTTAGAATGTATGTGCATCATGCGATTGTTCGATGTTCATACGTATAGAAGACGAACCGTACCTATATCATAGTGCTTATAATGTATGTTACGAAAGTTTCGGTTCCTAATAAATATGTTCTTGTGAGGCACTGTGTCGGGTTTGTAGTGACGTTTTGTTATATGCATCATAAAAGTATTTCTCGAAATTTTGTAATCAGTACGCTTATTGCCTAGAAAATAATCCCACTATCGGCTTTATGCCGCGTAGCTTTTTCCCCGGTCGACCTTATCACTGACAAGGTTTTTTCAAGTTTTACACTATGTGTCTTTTTTGATCCAATACAATACGAATTATAGTCGTCATAGAAATACCTCGTCAACTTTGACATCACTGGCGGAACTAGGACCAATAATAGTACTTCTATCAGACGAAATATCAAGACCTTGAAATGAAATCTTGGAATAAATAAACAGAACGCAACTTGTCATTTCATCGAAAGGTAAGTCTCCGATCTGCAACGGTGGATCGCCGAACCGAGTGAGTTTGATATTTCAATGTTTTGAGAAAAAAAACTTTCCAGATTAAAATATTCATGTCATAATTTGTGACTGCAACTTCATTGATTCTTCCACAAATGATTAAATACAAGAAGCTATACCAGTTCCTGTCAACAATTTTGACAAATGTTAAGATGTTACTCACATTCGTGTTATACATTTGACAATGTTAGAAACGCAGTCGACAAGTTTTTCCGTCTGATTTATCTTTAAACTTGCATGCGCAAATAAATATGCATTATCATCAAACATTTATACGGATAGTTATGAGCAAATCCGAAATTAACGTTTACTCAGCTGGCGAACGAAAAATAAATTTTCTTTTCCGAGTTTGAGGACTTGAGTTTGAGGACTCGAATGGTACAGTCTGCGAAATATATCTTGGATCTTTCTGGTATCTCTTGTCTTCCTTCAACTCGATGATTCACCATGCGACGGTAAGAGACAGACAAGTCCAGTCATTTATTTCGCAGACTGTACAATGAACGATTATTCATGTTACGATCCCTGCCAGCGACGTTAAGTTGATTTTTTTAAACTTGATCGGCGTTATCAAAATGAGGTTTTTCTACCCTTACCATAGGGTTGACCGAAAATCAGTCCAGGTATCCTACGTAGAGCAAAATTTAAAGAATCGAATGATTAACAACAATCGAATTAACGATTGTCTATACAAAAATCCGAGAAAAAAGCCAGCGACGTGGCAAAAGCCAGCAAAGCTGTTTCACGCGTGGCTGTATAACGATGACTATCAGTTTTGTAAATGTCTATTACTCCGTCCAGTTTCACAAATTTTATGATTTTTTTTGAAATCTATCTGGAAATTCTGCATATTTCATTTGTGCAATATAAACTTCATTAATTCATGCTTACAAAGTGGAATGGAATTTTCTACTGCTGTCGAGGCACGTGGCCTGACCTACTCGAGAGACTTGAATTGTATTACAATGGAGCTTTTCAACCGAGCTGAAACCCTACCCTGGGATGATGTTTTTGTCCTGAATGATCTTGACGAGAAAGTGACCGTCCTATCCCAACTCATCCTTTAGCTATTCGATCCCTTCGCACCACTGAAGCCAGTACTAACTTTTTGGCGATCCTTGCCCTGGGTGACTAGGGAAGTTCGTAGCCTTATGCGCAAACCAGAAAAGTGGAAGAAGTGTACCGAACCTCAGAGAAAGGTGAGACTGAGGACGGAATACAGCAACCTGCGAAAACAAGTTCTTTCGATTATGCATACGAACGAAGAGGTCTTCTTTGCAGATTTGGAAGTACTATACTATATATAATATAAGTACTATACTACTAACTACCCACCACTGAGAGTTGGGCTAAACTACGCCAGGCCGGTATGAATATGCCTAATACCTCACTTCCAGTATTGCCACCTTTCGACAACCCGGATGCCATAAATGATTACTTCATTGATAGCATCCCAACCTTGAACTGCAGTGTACCTGACGTGCAACCAAATCTTAGATGTCCAAACACTTTAGTGTTCGAATTGCAACCCGTCTCTGACATTGCTGTGTTCATCATAATCAAGTTTATCAAACTTGATTATGATGAATCGGTTAGTGACAATATATCTGTGAAAATGCTACTTCGCTGCCGGCCGTATTGCTTCGCTCAACTCACACAGATCATCAACCTCTCGCTTAAAACTTATACTTTTCCTACTGTGTGGAAGAATGGACTGGTGATACCTCTTGTGAAAGTCTTGTCTCCCTCTACATTGACTGAACTGCGTCCAATCACCTTACTATCATTTGGTCTAAAATCAAGTACAACACTTCTTAGATGCACACATTCTTCTTCCAGTCCACCAATCCTGTTTTCGCTCTCATCGTAGCACTACCACCGCGCTTAGCCTTGTGGCAGATGAGGCTCTTATGGCATACGAGAAAGGTTTAGTGTCTGTCCTGTGCATGCTGAACTTCTCCAATGGTTTTGACACTTTGACCCACGAAAGGCTGCTTAACAGGCTAAAATCCTTCAACTTTAGTGATGGAACAATAGAATGGTTTAGATCATACCTGGTGGACCGATCTCAATCTATTGTTCTTAACACTCCGACGTCTCGTTTGGTCTTTGATAGACGGATGATTTCACAAGGAGTTCCTCAGGGTTTCATTTTGGGCCCTATGTGTTTTAGCATGTATGTGGCGGACTGTTTTATGCTAAACATAAATGAACAATATTTACTTTACTTTAAATGTGTCAAGAAAGAAAATCAGTTCTCAGAACAAGTGAAATTTTTGAATTTTTAAATCTCTACTTGGCCTAAAGAATGGATTTTGTTTCTTGAAATATTTTACATAAAGAAACTATTGTTCATTAATGTACAGCATGAAATACACTTTCTGGGCAAATTTTAGTTAATTTCGACAGGTAGAAAAAAAATGTAACATCAGTTTCTATGTGACATTTTTAAATGACGTAACTTATTATATTAAGAAAATTGTCTATCACTTGGCTTGGAAAATGATTTTTTTGGCTCTACGAGACTAAATATTATAATTTTTTATTCGTCTTTACCATAAAACGAATTAGCTTTCTGAATTTAAACTTTTTTGGATCAGCCGAAACATAGATATCTTATTTTTTGAGTTAATGAAATTTTTGAATCTAGCAAATGTGAATTGATATATTTATATTTTCTGGCTGATCCAAAAATGTTCAAATTTGTACAGCTAATATGTTTCATGATAAAGATCAATAATTGATTATAATATTCGGTCAGGTAAAGCTACAAAAAAAGTCACCTTCTAAGCCGAGTGATAGATAACACATGAAATCATTTTCCTATAAAGAAATGATATCATTGACAAAGAGGCAAGTCAGTTGTACTTCAGATCTTTTACCAAATTTCTGAAAGGTAATTTTTCAGAATAAATCCAAAATAACATAAAAACAAATTTAACATTTCCATCCTGACAAAAATACCTCGCAAAGGTAAGAATTAAACGAGGCAAGGTTTCGATTCTCTCTGATTCTTATTATAATCCTATCAGATTATATTGTTACTATATATAATGCTAAACAATCCTGTTCCAATAAATCGAGGGGGAGGCACGAAGCGCCGGGAGGGCGTAGCTTCCCCAGGGGTTAGCGCGCAGGGGGCGCAGCGAGCGTAGCCCACTAGTCAAATTTAAGAAAAAATTATGCGCGCCCATTTTCGATGTGCGAATGTGACAATTCGGCAACAACTTTAGTGTGTCACCAACTTTTTAATTATGGATAGATGTGGATGGATGGATAGATATGATTTAATTGAAACAGTAAACAGATGCGTTTTATGCACTTGTTATTCATTTCCATTAAGAATAATACAATGTCACAAAGGACATTAACAAGTAATCTTGTTATATTTTAATAAATTTTAAAGTAGTTTGTTACGGCTTGGGAAAAAGAAATAATTATATTCCAAACTGAATTGATTTTTTCTATTTGATTTATTTTGTTTTCGGGTACAATAAGAATTGGTAATTAGCCCGGATCTGATGGCGGAAGAGCCGGTGCCCAATATTTAAGATTGAGGTTTTTCGCGGTGTTGGGAGGTGATCCGCGCAATTATGGCACCTGGTGTGGGTACGTTTGGTCACACGCAGCGTTGACAAAACGTGACCAAATGCAGGTGCAAAAATACTTAATTGACAGAAAATCGCGAGTCCGATTGTTGAATTTATCGCTCAGCAATTGGACATGATGCGATCCAGACGGATATCGTGTATCTTTGATACACGATATTTTTCTGGCCGTGAAATTTGATAATTTTTCTGTTTGTCTGATAATTAAATTGTTTAAAAATGTGTTGATAATAAAATGTTCATTATGCCGGGGCATAACAGTCGTCCACCCTTATGGTAGTCGCGAGTCCCTTTGCGATGCAAGTTTCTGTCAAGAAAGTTTACAGGCAATGGGTGTGTGTGTCAGTTTGTATGTTTGTGTTGGATGTACCAGATTTTTTTTTATAATTCCAAATATGTATATTTATAAATGATAACGTCGGGGACATTGGCCCACAGGTCGGGCTGTCCTATACATTCCACGATGATCCCTGATTTGTCCCAGTTCATTATAAATATGGTTGTTAGTGGGTGATTATACATGGACGTCAGGCAAGACGTGGTACTTAGGGTGCTAATGACTGCTTAGTGTAGGACGGCCGTTTCAGAGTGGTCCATCGGTTTGTCTTTTGCGTGCAATGCCAAGGTTCATGTGGCATCTGCAAACATTGCACATCAACTGTACCTTGTTCTTTTTTAATCTCTACCTTGACCTAGGGGAGAAGGAATTCGACTGGGGTTGCTCGGTTAGTGAAAATAATGATTTGTAAAATATTGTTAGTATAATTGTAACGTTTCCCGGGGAATTCGTTCTTCTGAACTTATGACTACGGTAAGTCGCGTATGTCCCGCTTGATTGATTAAAATATTCGGCGATACATGCAAGAGTAGCCTTTATGTTTTTGGTTTTGGCCGCGGAGGTAATTCCGGATATGTTCTATTTCGTGTTAGGGTTTCGTAACGCCACTTTGTCTCTTTGGTTTTTGCTGTGTTTTGTGTGTTTTTTGTGTCCTTTTCCGAAGGAGCTGAGGGACTTGTGTCCGCGGTAGAAGTGCTAGGTTCCTCTACATTAGATAATTATATTTGTTTGGTGAGGGTATCGTCGTCCGGCGTTTTGGGGTTCTCGGGATCATTGTTATTGGTTTTAACATCCTTGCGGTGTTTGTGAAATAGTAGAAATTTGGTTAAACTGTCGAATAATGTTCCCAAACGGCAGAACGACCATCCATACGCGGCCTTAAGTGATAAGAAGTGGAACGCGGTGTCTATTGCTAGTTTTACTGCTCTACACAACATGTAGGTGCCCAGGAGTCTGCTTGTGATGTCTCCCAAACCCTTCGATACGCCCCAAAGGCGGGACCATGCGTTCGCGGCGATTCGTTCGACTGTAGCTTCGTCAATTAAATTTTTAAAATGTAGGCCTTCTAGGGAGACCGTTTGCCCTGCGGTGAGTCTCGCCAGAATATTTACAATAGCGGGTTGTTCGCGGGGTTGCATTAAATAATCGTGAAGGCGTTGTAAGTCATCGCTTGAGTAGATTCCGGATTTTGCTAGTCGGTTGGGAGCGGAATATTTCCAGGAAGGTGCATAGCTAGGTTAGAGGACTATTGGGGGTGAGGTTTGGACAGGGGAGGGGGTTAGTCGGGACCAGGTCCCATCTACGTTGAACGAAATTGGGATTATATTGTTGCACGTTACTTCATACCCTACTGTGATAGTGTATGAAGTTAGTTAGTAGTAACTGTAAGTTCGTTTTCGTTGAATTTATTTGTTGGTTTGCGATGTCGCATTTTCCTACTTCATTAAGAGGTCATTTCTGCTCTCGGGGCAAAACAGTCAAACCCATATAATAATTTTTACGGAGAAAGAGAGATGTCGCTGAATTTATTGCGCAAAAAAAAATTATTTCAGTGTTAGAATTCTCGTTTCACTCATTTCATCGAGGTTGTTTAATACGCATCCTACAATTCTAACAGTTTACAGATTGAATTTATTTATTTATTTATTAAAATTTATAAGAGTTATGAATTTATTATAGAAGAAAAAAAATAAAAGAAAATAATTTTAGTTCAGAACAATATTTCATTGTTTAACTCTTTTCAAGTTCTAGCAGCTTGACAATTAATTTTTAATAATAAATGTTTGAAAAAAGTGTTACTTTTTAAACACCAGCCAATTGTGTGGCGTCTGAAAAATATTAGTCTAAATTGAATAAATATTCCAACCTGGATTAAGCATAGCAGCTTGTCCAAATTTAGGTTTGGTTGGCTTCAGTATCGTAGTACTTCAGTGTGAACGCGAGATGGCGCGACGATGTCCGTTTGTAACAAATTGAAAAATGTATATTTTTTTTATTTTTTTTTAATGATTGAATTTATGTTTTGCTTAGTTCCGTTGAAATTCAAAATTTTGATTCCCCAATTAAATTTCTTCGCATTGTGCTGATAAAAGTTGGAACTTAGTTGAATTAAAAAATTATTAAAATTATTGAAATTTCGAATATATTCAAAAAATTGAATTTGTTATTGTTAAACTTGTGGTGGTAAAAACGTGGAAAAAAGGCATGTTGATTGTTGCTCAAATTTTGTAAAAATTATTGCTCGGGATTGATAAAATAGAATGAAAAAGAAATTGTTCGTAAAAATTATATTTAGTATGGGTAAAAGGGGCCTATTTATGGCTCAAATATTAAATTCTTCGAATTTGTTTTGAAAAGTTTTTAAATGCATTCATTTTATTTGGACTCTTTTTTATATGGCCTAATACTTTGTCCGTTTCCTATAAATTTTGCTTGGGATGCAGATGTTTTAGATAGGTTGCACCGATATGGTGCGAGCTGCTCGCAACATTCTCGCGGCCGGGTCGCGGGTCATTGTTCGTTCGTTCTTCGTGGGTGAAGTACGTGAAGTGAATTATCGTAGAGAAAGAACGAAAAAAAATGGATGCTAAGGATGGTGATCGTATCGAGGCGTTGGTGGATCGGGAGTTAAGTACTATTTTTGCTTGCCTGCAAAGTCTGACCTGTAAGTATTGGCCCCCTTTTTCGTTAGTTTGGTTTCGTTTTTGTGTGTTTTTTTTTCTTTATTCTTTTGATTCTATATTTTGCTATGTATATATTTACTATTATTAATTTTTTTTCAGTACGTGAGAAGCTGCAGGTGGTGGGGGCATGAAAATCGTTCTCGAGGAGGTGATTGACGTGCCGTCAACCGGCGGCAGTGAATCAGGTACATTGTTATTTTATTTGCAATCAGAGTTTCCTTTCCTTTTTTTCCTAATGCTTTCTCTACTTTTTCAAGTGTCGAGGGTATGGCTGGGGTGAGCGTCGTGGAAGAGGTGACTGAGGAAGACTTGGTCCATGAGGCATCTGCCGCGGAGGGTATGACCAACGAGGAGACGAAGGAGGAAGGCGTTGCGGAGGGTGGTGAGGATGTTGTTTCGGAAGGTGAAGAGGATGGTGCCGTCGGAGGGGCATCTTTTCCGCCCCTAGTGGTTTATGTTCCCGTGTCCTCACTTAGGGCAAAGAAGAAGGTGTCGTTTGAAGAGGTAGGTCTTGTGTGAATGTGCGTTATTTTGTTATGAGAATTTTATTATGAGCTTGGATATGTTGCAGGACGAAGGAGTTGCGGCCCCCAGTGCGAAGTGAGGCGAGAATGGTATGACCCATATATAGCGGCCGAAGAGGCGGCAAGGGTTGAGGCTGTTAGAGTCAGAGCTGCGTGGATTGAAGCTACGAGGCTCGAGGCGGCGAGGATTGCGGCTGCGGAAAGACGTCGCTAGGAGGGGTCCTTAAGGTCGCGATGCCCGTACCCGAAATCTTTGCGGCGTTGCTACCACTGTTCGGAGCTGGGCCATGAGGAGCGTGATTGTCTCTTGCGTGCTCGCGATTTGCTCCGGCGAAGTAGAGATGACGTTAATGGGGACGTTCGTTGTCCCAATTGCGGTAGTTATATGTTCCCGGGTCTCAGTCATCGTTGTGAGGCTTTGTAAGTTTTTTTTTGTGTTGAAAAAGGAAATAAAAATGGTCATACCTGTGTTCAAATATTATTGTGTTTCGTTGTGTTTTTTTTCTTATCCCCTTCTTCCTTTTTGTTTTCGTTTTTTTCCATAGATTGTTATTTGAATAAAAATAAAAGGCGAAAAGAAAATTTTGGCTAGTTTTTTTTTGTTTACTTCTGTTTACCTCTTTACCTCTGTTTAGTTCAAATATAATCGTTTTAGGTTAGGGTTAAGTGCTCATGCTTGAGTCGAATGTTATTGGTTCGCTTAATAGGAGCGGTAAGTTAGGTTGGGTTGATGTTGGTTAGGTTGGAATGATGTTTTTGAGTTGGGACATGAGATGTGCGTTCTGCTAGCGCGTGCTTGAGCGCGTTGGCTGGAGAGAGAGATGCGACGGCGCGCGCAGCTCGAGCGAGCGTCGGTGCGAACGTTGAATACAGGGAGACGGCAAGTGTTTGGTGGCGCGCGCACCTCGCTCAGCGTTACCACGCACGTGCAATGCTGGTGTGGTAACCTGCGCGTTCGTAAGAGAGAGAAGGAGAACTGTGCGCGGTGTGTGCGCGTAAGTTAGAAAAAGAGGGTCGGAGTACGCTAAAGCGCGCGTGTGATTAGGTGACCGGCGCGTGTGCGGAAATGTGTTTTTCGTGCGTTTGTTTTGCTCGCGTTTTCTTGTTATGTTTTTATTTATATATATTATTATATATATATATATTATTATACTGTTCTCATAAAAAAATAATATATATTATATATATATATATATATATATATATATATATATATATATATATATATATGAAATCATATATGCGGCATATGGAAATGTTTTTACCAATTTCTAGAATAGATTCATTTATAACATTTTTAGATTTGGCGTAAGTCATGATGGGTCGAAATCAATAGACATTACATTGACAGGAGGTGAGGATTGTCCATATGATGACGGATACCTTATGAGTTATGAGTTTAAAAATGAAAAATCCTCCCGATGGTCACAATGTTCAATAAAAAGTTTGCAATCTTTTTTTGCGTAAGTATAAAAGTGCCAGATTGATGGAATAGAGATTAAGGTTCGTGTATTGTAATTGAATTTTAAAAATTTGTTGTGTTGTGTAGTTCAGAGAGATCAAAATGCATGCACAAAAAACCCGTTTCTGTGCAATCGTATCCGAAAATGTTCCCAGGGACAATTTCCAATTTAACAGAACAGTGTAAAGCGTTGATACCAGGTGCAAGGATGTGCAGCGCTGAGGTATATTTTAAAAACACCTTTTCGTTCATTCTCTAGAAAAATTTGCTTCAAATTGAATTTTTGTTTGGATTCAATGAATTTCTGTAAATAGCTGAATAAGTAATATGAAATACTGATTAATCGTAATGCGATTTTCAGGTAAATAAAAATGTATGTCACGAATTATTCTGTTATAATGAAAAAATTGGAAAGTGTGTATCACATGGGGCAGCGTTGGAAGGATCTCATTGTATCAATGGGGTAAGTATCCAGGTGTTCTTTTAATTACAATATCAGTAATGTTGAAATAAAAAAAGCATTTTGTTCTAGATATGTCTTATGGGAGATTGTGTACCTTTTTCTGAGATCAATTTGAAATAGGATTTGTTTCTGTTCGAAAGTACATTTATATTTAAAATCATGTGAAAACTTGTTTGCAAATTTATTGAATGTTTTAATCAAAATCTAAATATTTTCAATGTTTTTATAATTATTCGAATATTTTCACTTATAATATGGTTTTTGTAGTGCTAATGGAACTTTAGAAACACAAAAGATCAACTATTATGAGAATAAAATATAATTATTTTTAAAACAATTGATTTCCAAATTTTGATCTCATCATTTGTTATGAAATTTTTTTTTTAATATGATATTGAATTTTTTCAATATTTTATTCAATTTTTCATTTAAAAAATCCTTAGTCCTTTGTTTTGATACATCATTTTATTGCTGTAGTCGATCGAGTTGAAGCTTTCAATTGTAAAAACTGTACTTATCAATAAATTATTCGTCCTAAATTTTTGATATCGTTGAAATTATGAAATAGTTCGGAGTATCGTATAATAAGAAAATGATATTCGGACAACCTATAGCAGAAATATTAATTTTTTTAGAAGAATCATTTTTTTTTTCATTATTATGATTGTGTTAAATGAATTGTAATAAAAAAATTTGTTAAACCTGTAGAAACAACTTTAACGACAGATCGAAAATACCATACGCACTCACAATAAATGGAATATTTAACCGTATCTGAAATATATTTATCATGACTTTAACTTTCTGAGGAAGAATTATCCAATTGGAGCTGTAACTAGATTTTTGAAACATATTTTATCAGTTTTTCATATTAATTTACGATAATTTTATAATTGATGTATTGAAATTGAACTTTCGAAACGTCATTCGGTGGTAAGATAGAAAACTACTGGATATAAACATGGATGATAAAATATTAGTAATGTAACCCCTCTGTGGAAATTCGAATAAGGGGAGTTCACTCAAAAAAGTGAATATACACGTACATTAAGTCCAGAATCTTCCACCAATTTCAAAAAGTGAACATTTCCACTGATTTCGAATCAAAATTACAATGAAATCTTCACTTTTTGCAATTGGTGGAAGACTCCGGATTTATTCGAAATTAGAGAGCATTTATTATGTTTGACCATAATTTTTTTAATAAAATGACAACGGTCGGTAACGAAGGCTCTTCCAACACCGGCAACCTCTATCTCGTAACTTCATTTTCCGCCACCAGAGGGCAAGCGCACGTATAAATGGAGGACCGCAGTCCGGAGAGCCATCAGACCAGCCCGTCAGCAGTAAGAATTAGCCTATTCCTACCCCCACTTCTCTAATCATTATATAACGAGGTGCTTACGCCGGAGAGCTCAGTCTCCCACCCCATACCTAGATACCCACCGAAATCTATACGACCAACACACGCACCTACTACATACACACCCACACCCAAGGATGCGCTAGGTCCAGTTTGGCTTGAAATCCGACTCACCCAGTCACTACTGCCACCACCGAAGAAGCCCTGCTACGGGAAGAGTACGAGGTCTTCTTCGAGGGACTGGAAGACTGGGCACGGATGCCCCCACCGTTGGTAACGCCGCAGGTAACGCCATCAGAAACCTCGAGGAGCCGCAGTCAAATCTGGAGTGGGATTTACAGGAGATCAATGCCAGGGCTTTCTCCATCCTGCATTTCGACGCACCCACTCCTAAAGATTCCCTGTTAACGGATGAACTTCAGGAGGAAGCACCCCGGTGCAGGACGACGGTTGGCGACTGTACATACGTCATCTCCGGTCCACCACCCCTCCCAAAACCTTGACAGATCCACCAGGAGCCAGGACTTCGACCAGGATGTTTAACCTCTTCCTCAAGTTTTCCCCTCAATCAAGTGCCCACAATCAGCCCTTATTTTCAAAGCTATACCAATTCAATAAAAACAAAAATATTTTCTTATTCCCCTCTTTAATCCCACTCTATTTCTGGGCTATTATAAACCGGTGACAGTAATGCAATTTTCTTACCACAAAATTGTAACAAAGCTTAAATCTCAATCGAACATGTAAATTTTTGTTTTTCCAATACTTACAGGAACATTTTTAATTCATTGGTAGCGTCCATAACTGTATCTCCGACCAAACAAAGACAACTGACAACACAAAAAGATACTAACAAAATAGGAATGTGCGATGCAATCACCAATATATCAACAGATTCTGATTGGTATAAAATATTCATCTGTTGGAAGACGAACTATTTCAAATATTAGATTATTCACACTTTTTAACCACCGCCACCTGGTATCAAGAACAAAAACTAGAATGACAAATTAGGATTGGAGTGTGTGTTTGAAATTGTAAATAAAAGATACACAAAAGTACATGAAAACATGCATATGTCGAAATATGTCTCGCTAAGAGGGGAGGAGAACCTCCCCCCCCCTGGCGTCACGTACAGCATCCATAACGCACAGATATCGTTGCACAGAATTTGGTGTAAAAGTTCGGAATGAAACCCATCCAATAGACATATCCATGTCAACATGTTTATTTTTACAGTAGTTCAGTTATCTAAAGTTTCATAGCGAAATTATCAAGTTTAGGCTTTCACTCCCAGGTGGCGCTGTGGAAAAATTATGTTGACTACGGTGTAGAGCGTGAAACTTATCCCTGCTATATTTATGAGCATACCATAAAATAATATTATTCGAAAACTTTCGTTTGCTTCTGTCATTACTCTGAAAAATCAAATTGGAATTAAATATAATACAAAAGTAACATCAGTTAATTTTTTTTCAACTTGCTTAGCCAAAAGTTTGTGTTCCCAGATACACAATCTCAGTTGATTTTCAGACGTGACTTCTAAATCATCTGAAGGGTCCACTATTCCAATCAGTTTTAAATTCTGACTAAAACAATTATGAAATTTGAAAAAAATCCCTATATAAATGTAGCAAAATCTGAGCAAATCTAGAATTATTGCCTCGTTAGCTGGCCAAAAAAGTGACAATTTTCAATCCATAGGCACACCTCTGAAGAAAATCACACGTCTTCCTGAGACCCTTAGAAAAACGAAAAATAATGTGTGCCATAAATTCTCAAAGTGTGACAAATAATAATAATATGCCCTATGATTTGAAAATTTTCACTTTTTCGGCAAGCTAACGGGACGTTAATTCTGAATTTGCTTATTTCTATATATATTTACACTGAGAAAACCGAATTCGTACGAATTTAATTTTGTGCAACATATAACGTAATTTTAACGTTCATCGTACGTTCTGGTAATTTTTCATAGATTTGGCAAATAAATCGTAAGTTTTTGCAATAAAATCGTTAGTTGTACGGTGTACGTTGTTAAAATGTACTATTCTCGCGAAATCGGTTTCTCTTTCTACAGACAAACTTGAAGTACGAGATTAAAGATTGGTGTACGAAAAATTGGGTTGATGAAACTGCAGCATAACAATTGAAATTGTGAATTAGGGCAGCACCTAATATAATTTCTATGGAAAATAACCAGTAAGTTATGTAACTAGAATAAATCGTTCTAAAAAGAATTGATCTCGACACGCATAATATTATTTCAGTCGTAGTATGTTTGCACTTCATATAATTTCTTAATGGTAAAGAAGTTTGGACAATAAGGGCTATCGCAATAAAGAAAACTGCAAAAAAATGAAACAATAGAAAAATGAATAATCATTCTCAAACATAATCTATAACAAAAATGAAATTTGAGCAAATTTCAAAGTATATTTGGAATCAAAATTTACTTGTTGAAGATGTTATTATTTTTTCACAAATTATATTCAATTCAGTTTTTTTCATACGTTGAAATTGTGCATTAACTGTGTTGATCACTTTTTGTATCTAAATCACAATTTAGCATTTTAGTAATTGAAGAAGAATGAGAAATAAACATTAAGGTAGAAAATCCATGACTTCCATAGTCAAAACAACTGTTTAAATCAAAAGTGTTAAAAAAATTATATTATTTATAAAAAAAACAATATGAATATTTTTTATAGCAAACAGAATAAGCGGACATGTTAAAAAAACAAGTTAATAATTTTAATAATTTAAACATTATTTAATAAGTTTTGCGCATGATTTCGTTGGTGTCTACAATAGTACGCATAACCTCATAAACGAATGTCTTTGAAATTAATTTGCAATTCAACTTTGAACTTAAATATTCGTTTTATTTCACCAGCGACCTATTGTTTATATTACAAATTCTTATTCTGCGAATCCTAAAGAACAATTCTACATATGTTGTTTAAATATCTTAAACTATACCTGATAATGGATTTTCTACCTTAAAAGCAATGTTTACATTTTTGTTATTGAATACGCAATTTAATCTAAGTAACAAAATATATGATGTAACTGCCACCCAAGCAGCGCTCTGACTGAAACTGGTTACATCGTGTCTCAATAAGTATAAGTAAATACACTGAAAATTTTGAACTTTATACATACAATTTTTTTCAAAATATCAATTACTTTTTCATTTTATTTTTATTTTATTTCGTTGAGGAAAACCTAATGTTTTTGAAATAATTCATTTTTACCTGTCCAATAATTAAAGTGACGGTATTAAATAAATGATAATTCGAGATAAAAAAGTTGAGATATTTGTTTTGGCCTGCCCAAGTGCCAGTAATTAAATTAAGATATTTGTACCATCTGTATTCGTTATCGTAAACACTACGTTTGCTTTTGATTGCTGAATCTGTTACTTTGCTGAAAAATCCACTGCAGGTATTCCGAAATTTTTTTATTTTTGTCATTGTGTTTTCTATTCTAATATTTAAAATTATTTTTTTGACACATTTTCAATACTTTTTTCACAAGAGGATATATATATACACATATGACATCGAACTAATGAATTACAACTTCAACCTTACACTCAGAACATGTCTAGCTGGACTGTAGAGTCATTTCCCTTTTTTCAAATCATAATTAAATATTAATCACAAAATTAAAAATGTAACATCTCTAATAGCGTCATTTTAGTTAATGTCACGTATTCTATTCGACTCATGTTTTGCACCACCGTCATGTGCATTTAATATTTTATTTTATAAAGTGGTAAAATTATTTTCAATTGTGTGATACTGAAATTATCTGAAAAACTTTATACGAATTATTGTAAAATATTTTCATTTTGTTGCCAATCCAACATAGTGTCTTACATTCTCGTCTTTCAATGAATGTTCAGAACTGCAAGATGTCAAAATTGTACTTGTAAACTTCGTTAATTAGAGTTCAGTTTATTTGTGTCTGTTAAAGAAAATGTAAAAATTGGTATGATAAGATAATTAAAAAACGTCGACATTACAATTAGCTGCGACGAGTTCACATTACTAACAAGTTTTCACGTTGCAAAACTTTAAACGTTTTTTCTCAAAAAGATATTTTTCGAATTAGCAGGCAGTGCATCTCTAACAGTTTATATCGTATTGTATTTAAAAGTGGTATTTAAACCTTAAAAAAGATTACTGTAGGTGTGAAAGAAAAAACTGATATTTAATGTAATAATAAAGAGGTTTCCTGTAATAAAGATCGAGAAGGTAACATTTTTATATTATTTTTAATTTTTTTAATAATATTAATTTTAATTTTTAATAATATATAATAAATATATAATAATTAAAAATTTGAACATTTTTAATTTTTTCTATGTAATAAAATTTTTTATTGTTTTGTAGGCTGAGAAATACTAGAGTGCAGTGTATAAAGTGGCCGTATTGAGTACAGGCAAAGTTTGTGATTGTTTTTTTTATTTAAGGTCAATTGGGGTGAATTTGATACCAGGGTAATTTGTTGCAGATTAATTATTATTAAAAAAATACAAAAAATGTCTTAAATCAAAAAAGAATATTTTCCCGTGTCTTACAAACAATATTGTTCGAGTTTAAACCAAAGTTATTGCGTTTTCAATTTTAATTCAATACGACGAAAATTCTCGCTCTCGGAAATAATTCCCGCCGACAATTCTTTTTGACAAATATACTATTTTCTTCACATAATAATTTTTCATTTTCCAACGTTATTTTATCATTCAATAGGGTTCGATTAACTTATCAAATAATGCAGGCCAAAATATTATTATTTACAAAAGTACTCAAAGTTGGAAAACAACTTTGCATTTTCGTGTCACAATTACCCCGGTTGAGCCTATTTTTTTCTTCGAATTTAGAAAAAAGTTCGTAATATTGATTTTTTAATTATATATATTAAATAATAAAATTGAATACATAACATTTCAAATTCATTTACTTCATACACACCACCGAGAAATTATAATGTTAGAAGAATCGTATAATAAGAAATGGATATACGTACAATCTAGAACAAAAATTTCTTGTTTTTCAAGATATTATGGATTGTTGATTTATTCGTTGCGCGCCGTGCGGCAGTAAATCAAGCTCACTTATATTAAAAGAACGAACGGAACGGTTTATTTATTTGTAAGTTTTCAGTTTCGCTGCCAGAACTCGGTCGGTTGTCCATCATCAAAAAATCAACCAACTACATTTTGACGGATGACGATCGCGCCATTTGTCTTTGATCGCGATAAATTAGTTCAACCCGAAGGTCTACCCTTGTCCCGTCCTTCATTCATGAACGAAAAACGACTTGTTTTTCGTTCAACTCCTTTGATTGTTTTTTAAATGTGCCCTCGAGCTTCTTTGGTAGCAACGTAGGAGGCCCGATGATGTTCGAGATCTGGTGAGTCGGGACACTCGTTGACCAATTTAAGTCGGGCTCGATCTTACCCTTCAAACCCGTAGCCGTGAGGAAATCCGACCCCAAAATACAATCCGAGAAAATATCTGCAACGTAAACCAGGAGTTTTAACTGATGGAAACCTAACGCAACATCTACCTCCATTAGGAACCTAGCTAGCACATATTTCTCCGTCGGGTACTTCAAATGTACGCCACTGACAGGTACCTGCTTCTGATGGTTTGCCACCAACCTGAAACTTAAAGTAGAAACGTCAACATATCTTTACCTGGAGCGCTGCCACCTTTTGGCACGCTCCGCATTTAAATCCCGCTGCAGTTGTGCCACTTCCTGGCCTTCCATCGGTAGGTCCGGGTGACCTGAGCTGGCTGACAATAACCTAATCAGCCTCCTTTCGCTAACCGGCGATCTCACCGCGGGCATCCATCCCGCATTCGCAACTCGTATTTTCCGTGATTCCGTCCGAGCGCCCGAAAATGTTTCACGCCGCGCCGCGGTAAATAAAACTCATTTTTATAAAAAGAACAAACGGAACGGTTTATTTGTTTGTAAGCTTTCAGTTTCGCTGTCAGAACACGACTGGTTGTCAAACATCAAAAAATACATTTTGACAGATGACGATTGCACCATCTGTCTTCGATCGCGACAAGTTAATTCGAAAGCGCCCGTGTTCCGTTGCACGCAACGATACATATTAATTAGTGGTTAATTATTGTTAAATATTTGTGTATCGTATTAATTGTTCTAAAAATTTCAATCATACCTGTACAAACAGTTGTATTGACAGATCGAAAATACCATATGCACTTATAACGAATGGAATGTTCAATCTCATTTGAAAAATATTCATTATGGTTCTGATTTTTGTAGGAAGAATTATCCAATTTGATTTATAACTGTATTGAAAAACCAAATGTTCATTCATCATTTTTCACTGTTTTAATGCGAATTGAGAAAGTCTGATGACAATTTGTTTTTAGTTTACTTATTGAAAGATTGAATTCAGACTAAAGACAAAACTGGTGGCCAGACATTTCGATTTTTGTTGGTACGTTTATATTATGATAAAACTCACAGTGACAATTTGAAAAGATCAGTAGCTTCCATAACTTTATCTCCGACTATACAAAGAACGCCAACAATTAAAAATGATACAACCAAAGTAGGTACAAAAATTAAAACCATGAATAAATCAATAGGATACGATCGACAAAGGTGGTTGAGCTGTGAAAACAAATATACTTTTCAAAATGGAATCACCAACATTTTGAATCTCGCCATTTGGTAGCGTCAACTTGGAAGTCGAAACTTTTATATTTTTGAATTTAAGATGCGACATTAAAAAATATATTTTTATATTTTTAAAATATAAAAATATATGCCGGCACTCAAACTTTCGGCTTCCAAATATCTCGATTTTTTACTACCAGGTGGCGCTGCGCGAAAATTATAATAACTACAGCATGGAGCGTGAAGCTTATCCCTGCTACATTTATAAGCATACCATATAACAATATGAATCGAAAACAATCGCTTGCGTCTTTCATTGCTCTAAAAGTCAAAATAAAATTCAAATTGATTAAACAAATTCTAACCGTTTTAACTCACTTAGCTAACAGTTTATGCTCCCAGATACACAATCTCAGTTGATTTTCAGACGTGAACACTAAATCATCCGATGAAGAGACTGTTCCAATTTTTTCTAGATATTGCCTTCAACAATATGGATTTATTTACACTTAGCAAAATATGTATCTAGGAAAAAATGTTCTTACATAATTACGGATTTGTGGTTAAAAAATTCAGTTGACGTCGCTGCGGCGTAACAATTAAAATTGTGAATCATAGTAATACCGAATATAAGTTCCACAGAAATTAACCAATAAGTCGCATAAAAAGGATAAGGTGTGTGAACTACAATAGCATTACATAAGCATACATCCATGTTTGTCTTCACATTTTTACATTTTATGTAAGCGCTTAGTGGTACATAAAATTCACCAAATATTATGCTCATAGAAAAAGCAACTGCAAAAAAATTGAGAGAGAAAATTGAGAGAATTTAAACGAATTCTGGACAAATGAAAACAAAGTAAATATTATTGTGAATAAAATTAACTTGATGAATATGTTATCACTTTTTCACACATTCCATGCAATTCTTTATTTCGCATTCGATTAAATTGCACATTCACTGTATTGAGTACATTTTGTATCTAAAACAGTTTATGAAATACAAAAAATGATCTTATTTTTCACTTTTCTTTTATTTCATATATAAAAGAAAGTAAATTTGAATGATTAGAAGAATTAGATGTAATATTATTTGGTAAATATTTGTTTTTACATTTTTTTCATTCCAAATGGCATTAAATCTAAGCAAGAAAATATAAGATGTAACTGCCAGCCAAGCACCGTATTGACTTAACTCATTTATATCATGTCTTGATGAGTATAAGTAAAGACACTGAAAATTCACTCCGTAAGAAGAATGTTAAAATGCCTATTGAAGGGAGGCAAATTGATGAATTTTCGAAAAAATTTATTTATTATATAGGGTCAACCGGGGTAATTGTAACTTCGGGGTATTGTGTGTAATTCTAAAATAATGAACCTTATACTACATAACAATACAAGTTTTCACAAATAAACAAACATATAACAATAATAATCAAAAAATCAAAAAAGTTAGGTTGACAAAGTTTACAGGGGCTATTTTTTAATTTACATTTACATATATAGCGGATCCTACGTCGATAATGTAGAACCCGCCTACATTGTTCACTAGATGGCTCTGCTAGCAGGATGCATTTAGGCATATATTTATTACACGCCACCTATAGGACGGCATTTGCGTTTTGGTTTTCTTTCGGAACATACGTGTTCGCGCGCGTTCGACCCGTTTTCTCTCCGTTTCGTGATCAGCTTCCTGAACCAACTCTGAAAAATGGAGAACTTCGACGAGTTTGCCAATTTGGATGTAAGTACATATTTTCCAGAGCATAATTATTAAATGTAAATGTGGTTTGTATTGATACATCCAACTTGATATACCCAATTGATACACCCAACCAAACTTTGCAGATCGCTCAGCTCTAAAAACAATAGCTGTCAGAGGGCGCCAAAGGACGATTTCCCCCAAACACCATCTGTTGACAAGTGATGAATGAATGACTTCGCCCATGCTTTTATCTTTTTTCGGATCTTCTTCTAAAATTTATAATATAGGGTAAATGAACCAATGAATGACCGATTAAGATTCAGTACCAATGAATGACCGTCCATTTAAAATGCATTGTCTATCTTTGTCACTCCAATGCCATGGTCATTCACTGCAGCCCGGTCAAATATTAGTGCAGTCACCCTATTAGGATTTTCATCCAGGTCGGCTACTTTCGAGTATGCTTCTTTTTTCGATGGTTCGAAATAATGCATATCTTTCCCTATTATTTGACTGAAACTAAGACCTTTAGTTTGAGGTTAGATAAACATAAACAAACATTTTCTCACAAACTTACATTCACGCGAGTTATTATTTGGATATTCCTAACAATATGTAAAATAATCAATTATTATTTATTTAAAGAAAAGTAAATTAAAATATTAATACATTTAATAAGTACAAAGCCTTGAACTTCAACTTTACATTATTGTGTCACGTTTACCTCGGTTGACCCTATGTCAATTACCTGTCCAACAATCAACGTAACGGAATTCATTAAATGAACACACTCAATTAATGTGTTCAGGTACTTATTTTGACTTATCCAAGTGCCAGTAAAAAAGTTTGAGTATTTTAACCATCGGTATTCATGGTCATAAACACTTTTTTTGTTTTTTATTGCCGAATCTGTGACCCTTCCGAAAAATCCACTGCAAGTATTCCGGAACTTTCTTATTTCTGTCATTGTGTTATTGTATTCTACTAGATGATATTATTTTTTCAAACACATTTTCGACACTTTTTCTTATCAAGAGTATAAATATGTAACATCGAATCGGTGAATTACAATTTCTATCTCACGCTCAGAGCGTCTCTAGCTAGACTGTAAAGAAATTTTCCTTTTTTTCAAAGACTATAAAATATTAATCATAATATGCTTAATTTAACATTTTTAATTATGCCAATTTAGTTGAAGTTGTAATTTTTTTCACTTCATTCATATTTTGCACTTTCCGTAATAAGATATTGAATATTTCATATTCTAAAAAAGTGAAATTCTTTTCAATCGCGAGATGCGCTGAGGCTTCATTTGCATATTCTCATTTATTCGATAGATATTTCAGATTTTTATTTTATCGTTGGTCCAATAAAGTGTCAGTTCTATTGGTTTTAAAGTGTGTATTGCAAAAATTCTTCCAAGTGCATAAATAAAAAAACAATTGGTGAAATCATAATTATTTATTTTTCATATAATCGATTTCTTTTTATAAAAATTGCCTGAGTAATGCAAAGTATGAAGCGGTTGTATTGAGTACCTGCAAAGTTTCGAATTATCTTTGAATATATTAATTTTTTTTCAGGAATTTGGGAAAAATGAATGTTTGTAAAATTTACCGAACCAAATGTATCAAATGAGATGTAAAAAAATCCAGCGGCAGATATTCGCAACGGTTTTTGAGCTCTGTATATCATGAAGTTTATCATGTAGCTGAATTTCTTCTTAAAGGGGTGCAAATACCAGTGGGAATAAAATATTGTCATTGAAAGATTGTAACTTTCTTGAATCAACTCGTTGCAGGATGTGGTGACGGCAAATAGTTGGCTCATACTTCCACACATGTGGAAGACAAATATGATCATTTTAGTAAAAGGATACTCCATCTGTAATTATATATGAGATTTAATTAAAAATTTAATTAATTTAATCCTGCAGAGTTATATCGATTTTTTTCACCTTATCGTACATAGTGGGGTACCTTTGGACCCCAAATTTTAAAGTCGTACTATATGTACTTTCGTGCAGCCCCCCACCAAGGAGCAACCCCGTTTATTGGGAGGGGGGGGGGGTATCCTCCATTAGACGGGGTTGCCTCTTGGTCGGAGCTCCCAAAAGAATGTGTTTCATACATTATTCAAACCCTCACGGAAAAAAATATATTTTGGAAATATAAAAAAAATATTTTTTTTCTATATAAAATATATTCCGGCAATAATGACTATATTTATATATATATATTTTTTATAAATTCCATTAAATAAATGTATAAAATATAAAATAAAATATATTTTTCATATGAAAAATTTATAAAAAGCGTCAATAATGAGTATAAATTAAAATATATTTTAGTGAATATATTTCGATCGTGAGGGAATAATGTGATGACCCTTTCCAAAAGAGGGGGGCTGGCCCTTAAGGAAGCTGCCTCATGGGGGAACTATCCTCCCAAAGGGCAGCCTCCCTTTTGCAGAGGCTCCCAAAAGAATGTATTTTCTTTCTCACGAATGTGTTACCGACATATCCATGTTTGCATGTACTTCCTCTGAAGGAAGTCGTGCCTTAAGGGGACCGTCCTATGAAAAATGATGAAAAATCGAATTTTTTTCGAAAATTTTTTATTGTAGATTTTGATAGCTTGAAGTCTCCTTAATGTAATCAAAATTTTGATTATCAAAAATAACAAATATAATAAAAAAAAAAATTTCAATCGTTTTGTTGTGTTTTAGTATAAAATCTTAAAGTCCATATAAATCCCACTATAACTTTGTAGGATTAAAAATAATTTTTTTGAATTCTAGAAATTTTAAACATGTTTCAAAAATGCATTCAAAATCTACATATAATTTGAATATACAGTTCCATAATGTTTGATTGAAAAATTTTCTAACTTGTTTTCCATTCAAATTTCTTAGAAATTTGATGAAAGAAATTTGTTGCAAAAAATATTCAAAGAAATACAAAGAATACTAATCAAAAATGCTTGAATTGCGACAACACACAGCATGTAACTGGAAACGAGCGTCTGCACGAGCAGGATAAAGCTGAAGAGATCTTCGATCCGATCGACAAACCGTATGATATCCTTATGTCTTCTGATGACATCCCTCAACTTGATGCTTTTTAAATCCATGCTGTCATCGTCGGACTTGTACTTTTCAATTGTCTGCTCCAATTCGTGTCCCAAAATTATGAGCTGCGCTGCAGAGTGTTTCGTCAAAATCAGCAGCATGTTGTCGAAAATGCAAAACGACAAGGCAACAGTGACGGAGACCAAGTACTGAAAATATGAATTATCTGTAAGCGCGAAAGTCGTAAGTAAAAATTGTTTTAACAAATTTGCCAAGGCAATTCGAATTAAAATTTGTTAAAATATGACGAATATTTTTAGCTTTTTGAGTCTAGGAACAGTGAAAAATATCTAAAAATTACCTCAAAAGCCATGACGAAGATATAATTTTTTTCTACATACTTCCTTAACTTCATTTGAAAAATAAAATCCATCAAACTTTCGATTTCGGGATAGGTTAGTACTTTTTCAGAATCACTTACACCTATGTTATCTTGAACACGAATCGTTGAGTTACATAAAAACATAAACTTTTCTTCCCACCTCAATGTTTTTGGGTTATCGGTTTTTCTCAATACCTAGCGCTGCAGACACTGTATAACAAGTTACAGTGCTCATGGCACTACACGTGAAAAAGATCATTAAAAAAATGCTCCTTCTGTTAACATCTTTCAAAACATTAATATTGAACATATTTTTATCGTTGTACCAATAATAATCTCTACTATGCTGTATCAATTCTATAACTTTTTTTTCTTTGATTTTGAAAATAATTTGTTTTAAAAATCCAAGTAGAACGGGTGACATTATGCAACTGGAATACGCCACTGCCTAATAGAATCATATAAAAAACAACAAATTTCATTTTAAAACACAAATTGAAAAAAAAGAATGTTACAATGAAAAAATAAATCGAACAATCGAAATCAGTTTCAGTAAACTATTTTGGTTAGAAATGTTGAAAAATACTTAAATTTTGTTCAAAAAATGACGAAAATGAAAAAAAAATTCTTTCAAACTTACTGCAATGTCTTTTTGCATTATTGAGGATTTTGTTGCTTGAACACCTATCCATACCGAAATAAGCAAATTGAACAAAGTGCTAACGAAACAGAATTGCAAGAAGTACGAAAATCTATTTGTCTTCGAAACCCAAAATCCTGCAAGAATCATTAAAACTTTGATCACACGCAGGGATAAATACTTTTCTGTAAATTTAGACATTGTTATTATTTGAATCAAATTCTACTACGAACGTGGCAAAAACAATTTTTTTCATTTACATTGTACTTCTTTTTATTTACAACCACAATGAAAATCCGAACGAGATGTTTAAACGAGACTACTTTTTTTCCATAGTTTTTTCTGTCTGTTTTTTTTTTCCACTGTAGTGTACAATCATTTATTTTTTATACACGCAAAGTGGCTTCAATGAATTATTTCATCGTTGAACGGTGCAATTTTCATATGATTCTTCCTTCGTGTACTTATGTTTTTAAATAAAATATGAGCCCTTTTTCTAAGAGTTGAAATATCCGAACGACAACATTGTTTCGAGCGATTAATAAATAATCATTTCTTGTTAGGAAAAAACGAAGGTGGAAAATATTGTTTCGTGTCTTATAATTTCTCACTGGATGAAACGAGCAAATTGTGTTTTCAGAAATTCATGAAATAAGGATGGACTTGGCTTTTGTTACAATAAATTTTATTTCGTTACCTTCGATGAAAATGCGAGGAACTATTTTTTTTTCCACAGATCAATAACATCGAATGCAGGTAAGATAATAAAATTAAAATAACATTGAAATTGCAGAGAGTTTTGGAAGAAACTAACAATTTACAATTTAATCAAACTAAAAACAATTTCTTCATTTTTCGAGAGACAATTATTTTTTGTAAATTAATTAAAATTTGGATGACACTTTGTTGATTCTAACGCTATTTAATTTTCTTAGTTTGTACTGTTTGAAGAAGTGCGAAATACGTCATGCTCATTTTCATAATCTAAAAAGTAAAAAATTAACCGAGTTAACCATTTGACTATTAACTATTACTGATAAAATAGAATATATTTTATGCAAAATTTACCTTTGCAAATAATTCCATTGAAACTGGTACCAGGCCGTAAGGTGCGATCACGATAGGTATGTTGCATCTCATCTGCATAATGTTGAGCATCGTTGTCAATTCTTTAGAAACCGTAAACCAAGAAGATTCATAGCTGGATGTGATATCACGTTAATATTATTATTTTTTCTCATAATTTGTTTTGCGAGGAAAATATCGAAATAAAATTGAGTTTTGCTTTTAATATGAGAAAATAGAAAACAATTGAGATAAATGGACGGTAAAAAAAATGAAATTTCAGGTTTCCTATTTTTCAAAGTCAAAATCGTTTCAAAAAACAAAAACTGAAAATTTGTTAGACAAAAAAAGCAAGACCCTTCAAATGGAAAATTTTCATTTAGTTGAAATTTACAACTTGAATTGAACAAATTTAGAGTGAAGTTGAGGATAATTTATTTTTGGGTTTTGAAAAGCAAATTATATTACATGGAAAATTTGATCTCGGTGTTTAAGTCACTGACTTCATCTACCATGTAACACATGCAACCAGGGAGAAACACATCGACAGCTATGACTGGGAGTAAAAACAAAATTTCGTCAGAAGATGTTGCGATTATTTTTATCTATAAAACAAAATTACAATCTTATTAGCTGTTAATAATTCATATATCAGATGTAACAAAATCATATTGATATTTTTT
This sequence comes from Trissolcus japonicus, assembly GCA_030522925.1. NCBI lineage: Eukaryota > Metazoa > Arthropoda > Insecta > Hymenoptera > Scelionidae > Trissolcus > Trissolcus japonicus. The sequence goes on along the minus strand of JAPYZS010000651.1, from coordinate 3,957 downwards.
AATATAACGATATGTAAGAATGAAAATATGTTTATTTATTTGATCATTTTCAATGCCTTACTATGTAAATACCAGCTGCTAATCCAGCAACTACCGTTAAAACAGAAGCTAATATAATCACACGATAACAAACGTTTGCTAATTTTTCCATTCTTGATAATCAAAAAAATTGTTTTATTCATTTTTTTGAATTTATAAAATATTTATTCGATTTTAAAACATAAAAACTCTGTTTTAAAATGTTTCTAAATTATTTTGTTCTTAAAGTTTCAATTCAAAACTGTTGAATATCTTAGAACAGGTCTTATTTTTGTTTTCAGAATGGCAGCCCTGGTTATTTAAGATACCAGAAAGGATCAAACTTTGTGCCTATTCAATATGGTAAATTATTTCTTCTCAAATATTCTTTTTTTTTTATATTGAATATCAGTTTTCCATTCTCCAAAGTTGATTAAACCTTCATTTTTTTTTCAACAAGATATTAAGTATAAACAAATTATTTACATAAGTATTTGTTTATGTTCAAAAACACACTTCTGAATCATTCGCTTTTCGTAGTAATCGTGACTATATTCTGACTTTCCTATGTTGCTTAAATCTGTTCTAAAATAGAAAAACTCAACATTATTATTTTTAAATAAATATAAATTGTGAATCGTAATTAACATTCAATTTGATTACAATTTACAATAAAAGTACAAATTTAATATTTTTTCTGCTTACTTCACAGCCGACGCGTTGATGATAAATTGTGCAGCTAAAGCTACTGCGCCAAGAAAAAAACATTGCAGATGGACTGTACCATAAGTGTAAAAAATAACATTGAGAACATAGTGAAGAACAATGTTATAATTTGTATGGACTTTAGTGAACTTTCTTATGCATCTTGAAATGCTGGCTGAATCTTTGTTACACAAAAGAAATCCGAGACAAATTGGTAACGTGGACTGAAGAGTGTACAGTACTATGGCTATGGCTGAAGACAAAAAAATTAAATCTTCAAAAATATAAATAACAATAATATTTTCATGACAATTGAAAGAATCATTACTGGATGTGAATTCGCATATTTTTTTGCAAATTGTTATCAATCTGACTGTATTTTGATTGTCTTTTCTTAACAGTTTTTGTCGACAGTGCTCTGCTATCATTGCAAAAAGTTTTTTCATCTTCAAATCAAAATCATTGATAAATATTTTAAAGTCAGATTTTTTTAATCAAACCTTTTCATTTTGAACGTTTTAATAAAAAAAAGACGAAATGAAAAAAATGTAATTACTAATCAAATTATAAATGATATATATTTTTAATTTTGATTTATCGTTTTCAGACTGGTTATACTAAGACTTACAGTTTTCCGTTGTACTACTTGCGTCTGAAACATAAAATAAACTGAAGTATGAGCAGCAAGCCACATAACAGAAGAGCACATTTCTTCAAAATGATGTTGAATTTCTATTATGTAAGTTATCTGAAAAACTCATCGAATTTTGATTTTTCATTAATAATTTTGTTTAATTTATTATAAAAGTTGAACATTACCTGTCCTCTAAGTAGAACGAGACTTGTAATAACTTGTAAAGCATTGAGTAACACTTTTACATACACTTTTTGAGTTGGCCAGAAACCAAACGACATCTGACTCAATTTCACTATTTTATAATCCGTATCAAATATAGTTTCATGTGACAAAATTTCGTCACATGAAATTTTGGTACCTCTCGCGCTGAGAGACGAATTGATCTTTAATCCGTAAGCCATATCGTCTTCAAAATGTAAGTGCTCAGATAAATGTTAGGGATTTGTCTTTTTTAACTTTGGAATGAAAAGCGAAAATGAGATCTTCATATATGTTTGAAAAAAAACTGTTATTCATAACAGAAAAAAAATATTCTATCGAAATTTTTAATATACAGTTGCGTCTTGGTGGGTAATTTAATCATTGAATTATTCATCGCGGAAAAATGCACACTTATTAAGTGGGATGAATTATGTACGCCCGATTACGAGCATTTGCAACAAAGACCATAAAGCTCTTTTTATTTCTAAAAGTAAGTTTTTGTACGACCAACTTGGTAGTTTCATTCTTCCCTTTAGTTGAGTGATGTGTGGAATTAAAAAGTCAAACTCAAAAGGTTGAAATATCTAAGGCATTTTCGATTTCATACTATCTAATTAAAAATGATAAATGTGATTTTTTAATAATAATAATAATTTTATTATTTAAGCTTTCAGCAAATATTCGACGAACCTGTTCTTAACATTTATATTATGATAGTGTGATGAGATAATTTTTTTATATTTAAAAACACATTTTTGAATCCAGATAAGAGTTTAGTTCACAATATAAAAATGTCAACAGAATATCGAATAAAAAGGAAAGACATGAAACATTTTTGGATTTTGGAAGATAAAAATTAATCCAAAATACTTAGAGTATCTAATGTAATTCAACTTGAAAGAATTGGTTTAGAAGATAAGTATAGACCTTCTAATCATATGAATCACAACGAATTCAAACCATGGAGAGTTTATGTTTATTAGAGAATAAAACAAAAGTAAAAATGAAGAAATAGAGGATGGTGAAAGTACTCAAGTATTTAATCTTCAATTTGAAGGAATCTTAAATTGTTTTTACATGATTTCTGAAAAAATATATTTTTTCATGAATTGAAGTCAAATAGATTTTTCTAGCGACCACAGAAATTAACATAACGTAAACACAGGACTGTAACTAAGTTATAGCTCTTTGGAATCGTATTTTGTTTTGATTTTTAAAAGAAATTATTATAATTAACCTAATTTTTTAATTTGAATATTCGGTTACTTAAAAACGACTGATGCAACGATGACCTTTTATGATGCATCGATAACTGGACAATATTTGTTATTTTCATTTATACTTACTACCGGTTCTTATTGTTATCCTTCTCTGTTTATAATGATAAAAAAATATATAAATATGCAAGCAAGTTACCATTAGTAAATTATTTTTGGGAAAATAGAAAATAACTTACTGAAATAAAATTGAAAATTTTCACTCTACTTTAGTATTTCAGTATAGAATAACTGACGTTTTCAGAATTCTAAAAAATATTGGACCGCAAAATGTTTCAAGATTTTTGCAGAATACAGGTACTGTGGACTTAAAATGATAACATTTTGAGGACAGACGTTATAATCAATTACAGGACGACTTAACGGATTGTATCAGAAACATTACAAAATATTATGTTTTTATGAATCATATTAAATTAGAAACATTACAAGAATCATCCTGAGTTAATATGCGCCAACTTTGTGAAACCAGAAAAGGACTTAACAGTGATGTAAACATTTTAAAGGTAAAAAAATAATTTCTGTAGTTAAAAGGCAAAATGAGGTCATTTAAGGTAATTTTTATTTACTAACAGTTTATACTTTCTATTAATGTAACACATTTATCCATGTAGAAAAAACGTCCAAAACAACGTTGGACTATAAATAAATAAAAAAAAGTTACACATTATAACTGCAAGCAGTTATGACCCTACGGGGGGGAAATTTTAAAGTATGTATTAATTTTGCTGATGACTTCACTGAAGAAAACGGTAGCTTGAATCAAGTATATTTCACTTGAATAAAATAATTAAAAAATAGTTGAATTCAGTTTTTATATACTTGAAAATTTATTTAAAATAAACTCTAATTGAGCTCTATTTAACATTTCTATGTTTTGTCTATACTCGTGAGTAGGAAGCCTCTGCCGCCTTGTAACTAGTCAAGTAATAACTATTTTTTAATTTTTCTATAAAATTTTCTACATTTAGAAGTTATCTCTTGTAACGTGCTCAGATCTACGCGAATTTCTTTTATTTACAAAATTTGTTTGTTGGGCGCCAGGTCGTTTAAACGACCGTCTCCGTCTAACCACGGCGGTTGAACATGAAAAACTTATCGCGTTCGTGTGGGCTATTG
>JAPYZS010000650.1:0-37507 GCA_030522925.1 Trissolcus japonicus | reverse complement strand
TGTTTAACACGACCACACTGTAAAGTACGACTATAATAAATCAGTTTTTTTCTCGAGATCTTGTGTTGTTTTTACCGAAAATATCGTTTCCCACAACAGCAGAGTTAACAAGAAAGAGAAGAACCAAGTATTCAGACCAAGATATATTTTAGGAATAGTAAAAGTACAGGAATAAACAGAAAAGGTTGCTAAGCGACGGTTAACGAAAGACGACTACTCGAGTGCAATTCTCGCGGATACTCCAACAGGTTTTATGGGGGTGTAAGCAGTCAATATTTTTAGTGAAGAAGAATTGAGAGGCTGTCCAATGAAACCTGTAAACGTTGCATGCGCGCGTCACGTCTAATGATTTTACTTCATTTATGACTTTACTTAATGATTCCTTTACTGCGTATCATTGAAAATTTGCAGAATTTCAGGTTACAAAGATGCGTGATCACTCAAAAAATTTTGATAGTTAAATTCAAGTTAAATAGTAGTTAACTTAAAAGTAGCTAAATTTTTTCGTAGTTATTCAAATTAAGGGGAGGTAGGACCGAAAAATAATAAAAAATCGGAAAGACTTTCTTGCAGTTTAAGGTACTTTCAATCCTCTACAATGATGTAGTGAATGTTACATTTTTATATGAACATTATACATGATGTTTTTAGAACAATTTGTTCAGTTGTACTTAGCGTTTATTCTAATGCGCTCGTTAAAATAGAAGTTTTCCCGATTTCTTAAACAGTTCCAGTCGTAGTTCTTTCTTTAGTTGTTCGTCAAGGCTCGATGGATAAGTGCGATGTCTTTGATGATGTTTGGAGGAGCAATAAGTTTTCAGGTTCCGAAAGGTTGGCAGCTCTCTGCCAACGAAGTCCCCGAGCACTCGGGACACTTCCGGTGAGCGAATAACCTGGTCCTACTGGAATTAGGAGCAACGCAGCAACTTGCTGTTCCTTTTTGTATAGGATCATAAAACGGAAAAAATCATGAAACAAAAATTATTTATTGTACTGAGCATGTTGGATTACTGCCATATTCGCATTCAGGAGGTCGAGGGTTTGATCTCTTTGACCGGCCACTTTGTCCATGTTTTCGTGGTTCCCTGGACGTTAAGGCAAATGCCGGAGTGGATTATTGAAATTCGAGGCACGACTCGCATGTTTTAGGACATTGACTTTATTCTATGTTCTAGAAATGAATTCCCTTGTTTGTATGTCTCAAGTCTAATGTCGTCTTCGCCCCCCCCCCCCGTATACCATAGAGGTCGGAACGGGTGTAATGTGTTTTTTTAATTATTTATTGTGAATAGTTTTATGAAATCCTATATTTTTCTGATCAAAAAATATGAAATTATATATTAGAAATGTGTTTTTTTTAATTATGAAAGAAGTCTTTGGATAAATTGGAATCTGTATATGAAAAAAAGTCAGACACCAGCATACACATACTTTATTAAAATTTTTTTTTTTCAAACGTTATTCTACTGTTTTTATGAAGTGCTAAATTATAAGACATTATAGATTGAAAATTTGACGTCACCGTTTTTCGAGAGTAACTCTCCTTAACTTGTCAGTTTTATCTTTTCATTCAAAAAACTCCATTCGTATATTACTCGTATATGAACGATATAGCATTATTATTTAGGAGATCTCGTCCGGATGAATAAACAAGGTAGTGTAGTGTCCGTGACGCGCTCTGATAACAAATTTTAAATCTGCCCAATCAAAAAATTGGGCCACGGCGCCATTCTCGGTCCTTGCCTTTGGTCTTAGCCCCTTCATTGTGTCTTTTGTTGCGCAAGACAACAGTTTTTAGAAGTTTATTGCTACACGGTTTTAATCATTACTGCACTTGTAAATAACATAATGGGTAAACATAGGCGTAAGGACCGGTCCCATCCTTCAGGACGACCGCATAAGAAATCTCGAAAGTCACAATAGAGGACGACGATCGAGTTCACGGGACAGCAAGGAATCACACGACAGAAGAAAAAAGGGGCACTGTTCTGAATCACATAGTCGATCACATCAGAGTTATTTGCCAGTTCCGTCCAACGAGGAGGGTATACTGAAGTCGGTGTTGGCTCGTCTGAAGCGCCAGGATGAAAGACTTCAAAATTGAGGTTCTGTATAACACGCCAAATCCAATAATCGAGAAGGAAAATTTTATGGAAACAACTCTAGCAAAGACGTCGGCGAATCGAACTTCGGAGAATGACGATGGAGTCGATTCCGATATTAATTAATGTCGAAAATCAAGATTCTGGTGAGCAGACAAACATTGAGACAGCTTATAAGAGCCGGGGCTGCGCACCAGGTGTGACCTTTTGTTGACCCAGGTTCTCTGACAAAGAAAGTTCATAACTGACTCAAATTTTTGTAGCTCTGAAGTTTCTGAATTTTTAAGCCATGGATTTTTTTTCTATTTTTTAGGAATAAACAAACGGGGAGTAACATTTGATAACAAGGCAAAGCAATCTGATAACAAAAGTAGAAAAATGAAACAATATTTGTGAGTTTGTCACATGCACACGCCATTGTTCATGCCACTTGAACACTTGCCGTGTTCAAGTGGCATGAACAACCAATTAAATTCGACCACGCGGATTAAGTGGGCCTTAAGATTAAGAGGGACGAGTTGGGCACTCATCCTTCCCAACATCAGACTAACTGTATATAACACTCAGCACTCACTCAACTCACTCTCTTACTTTTCGACTTATCATGTGTACAACTAACATCCGAATTATATCCATGTATTAACTAACGATCCTTGTGTTCATTTATTGCATCCACTGCCTGTTCAACTCAATCAAGTACCGTTCCTGTAATGGAGACAGATGAATCAACGGTCAAATTCTTTCGAGTGAAGGATAAACCGAACAACGACTACCACCTGGCTCCATCTTTATTTTATTTCGCTAATACCGCCACTCGCGACGGCTTAGAGGATAGTCATCGCACTCAATAGTTATTAAAATATCGAGCAAAAAGTGACGTTGCTTTTCTTGGTGCCCCAAAAATAAATAAAGAACTTATACCCACCCTGAAGATGCACGCGAATGTTCTAAAGAGAGATGAATTTAAGGTTAAGGAGCAGGAACAAGTTGGGGCTAGCTTCCTCGTTCTAAGAACGAGAATTACTGAATTGCTTAAACCTGAAGTAATGCAGGTTCTTCCGAGGTCATCTAAACAAGCCTTCCAGCAGTTTCCACTTTTTAGTGGAAACTGATTTTTGCAGTTTCCACAGTTCTCCACTGTGTAGATTCGTGCTACACAGCAGGAATCCATCTTTTAACCGATCACCATTACAGGTTGTCTCTGGCACGACGTGCGTTCATCGTACTTACACTGAATCTTGTCGGAAAAAACGTAGCTGACGGCGCCTCAGCAGAATTCGGGAAACTTGAAGCCCCCTGCCAAACGTAACAACAGGCGATAAGCACGGTAAGATCAGTGGGTCGACTTGCCTAGTTCGCCAGTAATTGGTCCAAGTTAACTTCTGATTCGGTTGTCTTAGAAGCGATATCAGGATACAGGATTCCTTTCCCTACCACCCCCCCTATCTAGACCTTGTCTTCCAGAACCGACGTTACCCCTTGCTATCCGTGCACAGTGTGACGAAGAGATAAATCGGCTTTTACAAAAAGGTGCGATCGTAAATGTTGAGCCAACTTCGGATCAGTCTGTATCAAATTTTTAATACAAACTTGTGTGCGTTTTATCTTCACTTTCAAAGAACTCAATCAGTACATTGACCCGCCACATTTTAAACTAGAAGATTTGAAAACAGTAGTGCGTTTAATGTTGCCGAATGTTAAAATGGCGTCGCTAGACCTAGAGGACGCATACTGGCTCGTTTCTATCCATCCAAGTCATCGGAAGTTTCTCTGTTTTTAGCGAAATAACATTGTTTATGAATTCCAAGCATTGCCGTTTGGCCTTTCAATAGCTCCGTTTATATTCACAAAAATTATTAGACCAGTGACTACCGCGCTCCGGGAAAAGGGTTTCGACTCGGTGGCATATCTTGACGATTTCTTATTACTAGACCCATCTCAACAACATTGTCGTGCCAACGTCCAGGCACAAATTGACTTATTTACATCGTTGGGGTTTATTATGAACTTCAGAAAGTTAGTTTTAACCCCACCAAGATCGATAAATTACTTAGGCTTCATATTCGATTCTCACTATCAGACATGGGCGATTCCAAATGAACGGCTACTCAAACTCTTTAAAATGCTGTCAGATTTCTTGCGTAAAAGCAGTGTTCGATACAAGAGTTCGCGAGTATGATTGGGTCTCTTGTATCGGTTTGCCCAGCTGTTCGTTACGGTCTTCTTTACACTAAAAGTTTTAAAAGAGTAAAGTTTTTAGCTTTGCCTTCATCAAATGAGTCATACTCTGCTCAGATGGACATCCCGCGTGACCTCAGTGTGAATTTTAAGTGGTGGAGGCAAGCAAACGCGATCTGCACAGAGAGATATGTACGTCAGGTTTTTTCTGATGCGTCTCTTACGGGATGGAGAGCATCGTGCGCCTCACAGCGCGCTCACGGATGGTAGTCCGAGGAAGACCGCCACCCGCACATCAATTCTTTAGAGTTCACGGCAGCCTTTTTCGCTCTAAAATGTTTCGCGTCTTACTTAAATGATTTTGAATTTCTTCTGCGGGTGAACAACACCACTGCTGTCTCTTACTTGAACCGCTTCGGGTCAGTTTGCTACCCACACCTCTCTTATCTTTCCCGGGACCTCTAGCAATGGTGTGAGGAGAGAAATATTATTATATTTGCGTCGTATATAGCATCAGTGGAAAATGTTTATGCTGACAGGTAATCGCGGAGAAATAACACCGAATGTTTATCATCGGAAGACGCATTTGTCGTTATTAATGAGAAATTCGGACCTTTCAACGTAGACCTTTTTGCATCAATGTCCACTCATAAATGCCCCCTCTATCTATCCTGGGTTCCAGACACAGAATCATGGACTGTCGACACATTTACCATTTCCTGGACCCAACTAAAGTTCTATGCTTTTTCCCCCTTTATCCTGATATCTCGTTTGTTACGTAAAATTGTTGATGATAGATCGGACGAAGTTGTTGTAGTCCCAGAGTTGTTTGGAACCAAAGAAGTTGTTATTACTATTAGCGTTAGGTTGGGGACAGCGCTGTCAAACGCTGTCCTTACTCAGAGTGTCACAACTAGATGTAAATAAAGACAGTGTTAACATTCGTGTTCCTGATCGCATCAAAACATCCACTCTGGAGCAGGCTCAACCGTTGCTTCATTTTCCTAGATTTAATGACAAGAAATAACTTTGTATCCTAACTATTTTAAGTTTGTATTTAGATCGGACAAAGAAATTGCGTCCTTTAGACTACGATTTTTTATTTGTATCACACCGAAAACCGCATCGTGCAGTTAGTTCACAAACAATTAGTCGGTGGATTCGACAAATTTTAGTCAAATGCGGAATCGAAAACGAATTTAGAGGGCACAGTACTCGCCACCCATCCACTTCATGTGCGGCAAAAAAAAGTGTTTCGGTCGACATCAATCGATCGGCTAGTTGGTCAGGAGAGTCGCAAGTTTTCGCGAGATTTTATAACCGTCCTATCATTGACCCAGCGTCATTCTGAAAGACTATTTTATCGACAAATGCACGATTTTTAAGTTTGTTGTTTTTTAATGTTCCTTAATTTTTGTGTAATACACGGATCAAATAAAAATATGTATTACGCTATGATATTAACAAGATTCAAATATGTTTTAGATTTTTGAAAATAAATTTCCTACAATTAAAACCGTTATGCGCATGGCAAATGAATCTTTGAAAATCTACCTTGTTCATTCATCCGAACGAGGTTTTCTAAATAATTATAAAATTTAACGAACGTGTGTAGTTCGATCTTAATAATTTTTGAGGTCTCGTCCGGTTGAACTTTCCATCCAGGTGATTTCAACCCACCCGACGGAATAAAGTCTTGAAATTTGCCATGCAGGATTTAAAATAACGAAGTAGCTAAGACCAAAGGAACCAGTTGCCGGCGAGGACCGAGTGTGGCGCCGCGGCCCAATTTTTTGATTGTGCAGATTTAAGATTTGTTGTCAGAGCGCGTCACGGACGCTACTACCTTGTTTATTTATCCAGACGAGACCTCTAAAATGATTGAGATCGAAATTCACAAGTTCGTTTAATCTTACAATTATGTTGCTTTATTATATGAACTGAATGAACATTGGTATTTTACGTTGGAAATACAAGGATAGAAATGACGCAATAATTTTTACTAAGGCCCCAAGAAGTTTTATTTATAAAGTTGGATGACACGAACGTGCTGCATATGGTAGGCGCTCCAAAAAATTGTTATCCGAAAATTAATATTTCGTTCGTACCTGAAAAAATTGTTAGATAAATACACTGCAAAAAACCAAGGTAAGTCGGTGTGGCGGTGACGTTAGCAGCTTGTGTACGGGAGTCCCCCTCGACCGACCACTTGGAAAAAGTGTTTTAGATAATTTAATGTTATGTAATGTGTTCTAATTGAATGTTGTAACTATGAAAACATAAGTGTGACGCCTAGGACCCGGATTCTCCTGATACCAATGTTTGCTTAGACAGTTGTAAAAGAAATGCAAAAAGAAGTTTTCGTGCGATGTGTTTTGAAATAAAACAAAAAACACATACTAAGTGATTAAATGGTTTTTCTGTTTTATTTCAGAAGTGTTTTACAGGAAATGTTAAGAAATAAAACTTTTCGAGGAAACAAAACGCCTGGAGTACATACGTTAAGTTATATATTTTTAGGTTAGGCGTTTCAAAATGAAATACTCTTATAGAGTAAAACAATATTAAAGATAAAAAATGAAACAAACAAATCGTTGGTGTTTTAAAACTGTACCCTGAAATGTTTTAATTTAAAACACATTTTTTTGCAGTGTATATTATAGTATATATATATATAATATATATATATTATAGTATATTTTCGTGTGTAACCGACAAATTTTCATTACTATATTGTTTTTTTTCATCACTTTCTCAGAATATAACACGGAAAGTCAGTACCATCACACAATTCAGACGAAAAGAAGTGAAACTTACTGTTATTATTATAACATTCTGATAAAATTGATTCCATGAGTCCGCAAAGTTATATTTCAGTAAAATATATTTAATTGATATCGAACAGATTTTGTATTTATTTGTATCTATTTATAAGTTTATTATGTTTTTTTAATCAAATGTCTGGACTCTCAAAAGGGTTCTGCCCTCAGAAGGCTTTTTTCAAAACAAAGTATACAAAAATATTCTCAATTTCGATACATTTTAAGTAGCAAAGTTGTTTTTCAGATTCTACAAACAACTTTGTCACTCTTTTCTTAATACGTTTTGGATGTAAGAAAAGGCTTTTCAAGCGCAGATTCCATTCCAAAATCCAGTTGTTTAATTGAAAATCATCTTACAGATTCAACATTTGCAAAATTAAAAAAATTAAATTAAATTAGAAGAATGTGTAGAAGAATAGAGAAAACTGAATATCCTGTTTTGGAGTTGAGATCATTCAAAATAATCAGAATTATGCTTGAGATCACTGGAGTTTGGCCTTACACGAGAAAAGCAGTATCTAAAATCATTCAAGTGGTAATCTGTTACCAAATAATTATCCAGAGAACTGTCCTACAGGTAAGCACTTACTTCAAAATTTGATGTTCCTATGTTCTTTATTGCTCATTAATTTAAAAAATCAAACAAAACGAACAAAGTTAATAAATGAATAATTCATTTGTTTAACGTAGAACACTGGGCAATATATTTTATTATATTTGTTTTGCAAATATAGTGTCTATTTTATAATGAAAAATTTCTGGCTGTACGTCACAAGCTCAAAATTTTTATTCACCATTTTTACTACAACTAAAGTAAAAAGATGCATTTCAACTGTTTTCCATTATTTCAAAAAATTTTTTCATACAAAAAATTTTCTAACAATTTCATATGCATGTTTCATTAATTTTTTTAAGCGAAAAAATTTATTTGATGAAGTGAATCAATTATTATTATTTGTATCAGATCATGGCAACTTCGAAATCAGTAAAGCATTTTTAAAATATTTTAATAAAACGATATTATGTTTTTTAGGTAGTTAACATTCAAATTTTCTAATTTCGAAAACAGAATTGAGAATGGTGTTTTAAAAATATTGCTGTCTTCTTCATTCTAGTTGTTAATCTATTTGGAATGATATCTTTAGAAATTGTTTTAGACAACTATGAATTTAAAAAAATCCATACTTTTAGAAGAAGATATATTAAACACAGGAAATTTCTTTATACCTCATTTTTTTGTCAATACTATGCTAAAATGGGAGTTGTGACTGCATCTCAAGAAAAATATCTTATACAAATGGGAGAGGAAAACATCGTAAAATCTATGTTAGGCTTAGCATCATTTGGACCATATTCGACCGCAGACGCAATTCTCGTATTTTACTAATGAAATTTTTATTTTTCACAATTTCAAATTATATTTACAAAAAAAAATTTTCATCGCATTTTGCATTAATTTCAGTATCTAAGTGGAATAGGACAAACTGTAATTGTTGCAATACTAAACGTTTCAAGTGACTTGATACTATTAACGTTTATTTTGTTCATAAATTTTAAAATTCACTTACTAAGGTAATTTTTTGTATTCAACAAACGGAAAGATTTGAGAATATCGTAATGGGTGTAACTAAATCCGCTGGGTGGTGTGAATCAAAATCTCACTCGTAATAGAACATATTCATATAAAATGTTCTACCTTTTTTATACACTTGTTTGTGTAAAATAGAGGGTGTGTTGGGTGTGCCAGACTTTTCCAAATCAAAAAATCTTATTTCACTTGTTTATTGTTTCTTTGTTTCACTTTCGGGTCTTTTCCTAGGAAATAATCAGTTAACTAAAAAATTTTGTTAAATTTAATAAGAATATTATAATATAAAACTTAAATTATAGGAACGATTTCAAATCGTCACTTGAAGAATTTATACTTAATGGGTTATTTATATTTATTGAACCTTATAATGTTAAACATTTATTTATCTTCAAGTTTTAACCGAAATCTATAACAGATTCAAGTTTAATGTTGTTATAGCAGTTAACTCGGTGACTAAATAACAAGAACATTTTTAGAAAGGATGAATTATATTGAAAATTATTTAAATATTTGTTTCTTTTTTATAGTATTTTTTTGCAAACTTACAAAATATACATTTTTCTTTGTTAATATTAGACAAAATTAGTTTATATTTTGACTAGTGCGACTGTCGGAAGTCGAAAACTTGGCAACACCGCGACTAGTTTTAAAGTGGCTGACACTGATATACACAGTGACCGGCATATACAAAAATTTGATCATGGCGAAAGTTAATTGTATCAGTTACAATAAAAAGGTTTCAGCACATGGAAATATTGGCAAAAATAAAATATGATATATAATGAAAAAAATTTAATATGAAATGTCTTATCTCGCAAAGTCCACTGGTACCAAATCGCCGACAAATAACCTACTTGAATATTAATTGTATTATGGATAGATTAATACGAAATAATTATTTTCATTTCTAATCTCGCGAGGTTCAATGATACCTAATCTCCGAAAATGACTAATCTATTTAGTGGTCGTTGATTCTGAATTGCATCATCGAGATAATTATCTCGATGAAGATTATCTCTTCATTATCTCTTCATTTTGATGAACTCGTTAAAAGATGACTGAATTTTCATATTACGAAATATAGTATCTGTTTCAAATAATGTAGTGATATAATTTTTCAAACATTTCTTTGGATTGTGTGTTTAGGATAAAAAATGATGTATGAAGTGGGTTGATTTGAATATAGGTGAATTTCAGAAGATAAAGTTAGTTTAAAGATTTGAGAGTTAAGTATAAGAAAATTTAACTGGAAAAGGTAAGTATCTTTCCTATTTCCATGAAAATCAAATTGATTGTGCGTATCCCATGTTTTAAATATCCGCGTAAAAAAGAGAATCGTATTCAAACCGTGCCTAATCATCTGTTCCATTGGAACAGATGAAAACAATTGAAAAATAATTTAAATATAAAATAATAACATTTTTTAAACTTTGTATGTTTACTAAAAATAATGTAATGTATTTTTGATTTCAGAAAAATAATCCGTGGAATCCTATAGAAAAATTCATTTTATCGCTAGAACACGCATCCTTATTAGCACCTAAGATTTTCTAAATGACTCATTTATGTTTTTTATATTGTTTTGATTATTTGTTTTTCACAATTTAAAAGAAAATGTTTGTATTTTTGTTTGTTTATTCGTTTGTTTTTTATATTTTCATGTTTTTAAACTGTTTGTTTGTTTTTATTCATATTAGAGGGCTTCGTTCGCTAAGCGGGCTGTGCCCCCTGCGTGCTCCGCAGTTATGTGCAAAGAACGAAATTAATTAAAGATCAAATTTAACATTCAAATAGAAAAAAATTTATGAACTTTAAATTATACGAGCAAATCTATCGTCCACTTAAACTTATATGTGAACTTCGCCCAACAATTTTTAGGTCACCTAAGATTTCGATAAAACAGAATATATTAAATTAAAAATAAAAATTTTCATCGAAACAATTTCATTTTATCGAAATTCAAGTTTAAGACCTCAGTTTTATAACTTTTTGGCTGAGAGAATTTGAAATTTAAAAATAAAACTGAATCATTCACAAAATAAAAAATCTTTGTAGTAACTTTTTAAGGTTGTATCGATTAATAAAGTTAGTACTGCAAAAATGAAAAATTCAAAATTTGATGAATTTCAAAGAAAAAAAACCTTAAAAATTGTGGAACCGGACGAAGTAATAGACAATCGAAATAAAGTGATGGCGGCCCAATAATTGTTGTGCAGAGTGTATATAAGATATACTTATAGAAAACATTAAAAAACCCCTCTATAAACATTAAAAGTACTACTATAAATCACCGTCATTTTTCATAGCTCATCTCTCATTTCCTATAGATGTCTTTTATTTTCCAAAGCCCCCCTTATAGATCCTATGGACCTCTATCATTTTCCATAGCTTCTGTTTTATTTCACATAGAACTATTTTAATGTTCATAGCCCCCCATAATTTCCTATAGACCATTTTTAGTTTCCATAGCTTTCCATTTCCGGTATGATTTTCTATACACTTCTTCTCTATAGCTATTCTATAATTCCCCATAGATTCACCGCAAAGCTCTTTTATAATCCTTTGTCACTTTTCAGGAGACGTTATTATTTTCCATAGTTTCCCTAAAGGTTACCGTGACTTTTCATCGCCTCTTTCCATTTTCTATAGCCAATCTCTTTTTTTTTCTTAGATCACTATAATTTTTCATAGTTTTTTTTATTACCTACAGACCTATTGAATTTTCAATTATTTTCATATAATTTCATATAGACTTTTTTCATTTTCCATATCCTCTCTATAATTTTCCACGGACGCCTTCCATTTGTATTTTCTGCTCAACTCTGAGTTTCTATAGCCCATCTCTGATTTCTCAGAGAATTCTGACGTTTTCTAGAGCTTCTTCTTTATTATTCACGGACCTCTATCATTTTCCATAGCTTTCTTTTTATTACCTATAGACCCGAAATTCTTACCCCTTTCATTTCATACAGACGCCTTTCATTTTTCGAAGCCCTTCTATAACTTCCTGTGGACTCCTTTTATTTTTCGTAGGCCATCTCTGATTTCTTATAGATCTTTATCAATTTTCAAAGCTTCTCTTTTATTTTCAATAAACCTATTTCAATTTCCATAGTTCTCAAAGAATTTTTCCTTGTTATGACCTGTAGAAGTGCCACTTCTCGTGTCTGTTTTCGGTCTGGAAAGTAGCCCTTTTCACGATACCAGCTAGTGTAGCGGAAAGTGCAATTCTTCTTGTCAGTACGGAGGCTACTGTAGTGAAAAGTCGTACTTTTCAAGACATTAGGGAAAATATTAAAAAGAATTTTAAAGCCTATTGACCCTTAAAGTGGCAATTTTTTCAGGTTTTAACAGGAAAAATAAAATGTATTACTCGAATGGGAAACGAGTCACATCTGGCGAGTAGGTGACGAACTTCTCTAACGGCTTGGTTCGTCATCTTCCTGCCCGCCAAAAATGACTTGTTTTCCTGTCTACTGATACAATGTACTATCTATGATCCTCTGTCACATCCATGCATCCTTTTTTTTCTATGGCCCCCTATAAGCTTCTGTTTCATCCCTCAGCCCCCTTTATATTCCCCATAGACCTATATCAATGTTCATAGATTTCCTCTTATTTCCAATACATCATCCCAGACATACTTCTATCAGTTTTCATAGCTTCTCTTCGATTTCCTATAGACCTCTTCAAGTCGCCATAGCCCCCACATAATTTCTCATAGACCATTTTGTATTTTTATAACCCCCGTATGTCTTTCTTTGGTTCCCTTCCATTTTTCATGGGCCCACTCGAAAGCTCTTCTATAAACCTCTTTCATATCCATGAGTCTTTTTTTTCGTTGGCCCCCTGTAAGCCGTTACTTCTCAAGGTCATCTTTCATTTTCCATAGCCTATTTCTGATTTCTCACAGATCTCTTTCAATTGCTATTGCAATTGCCAGAGGTTGAACCTACCTGACAGGTAATACCTATCACCTCACCCCTACCTGACAGGTGATTCTTATCACTGACCCTTACCTGACAGGTGATACCTATGAAATGACACGACCTGATAGTTGATTCTTATTATCTGACCCTTCTAACCCCTACAGACTAACCTTAACAAAGACCTTGAGCCCTACCTTTTGTGATCTTGACGCGTACTCGAGGTGACCTTGACCCCTACCTGACACGTATAGGTAGTGTAACCTGGTGAAAATAATAAATTCATACAGAGTTAGTTTTAAAAATGGTAAGATAATTAATTTCTATTTTTATTTGTTTCAGGTGAAAAATTTGTATCTTGCGACATCATTTTGTTATAATTGAAGTTCATAAATAGAGACATAGCGTACGACGTTACAAGCTGGAACGCCGGCATGTGGTAAATCGCGGTGTTGGAGAAAAAGTAAAAAAGTGAAAAAGTTCATTTCTTTCTTTTTTAAACAATTTTTATTCTTAACCTAACCCAAATTTTAAAGCGAGCTGAGAATACAATGTTATCCATAAACAATGTTTATGTTTAATAATAATAAATTTATTTGGTCCATACAGTAGGGGCAGTATGGGTCATTGTGACACTTTGGGATGACTGTGACAGTGGAAATAACTTTGCAACTTTGAAACGAAAAAATTTAAAAGAAGCACGTCATTGAAAAGGAAGATATATAAAAAATATATATTTACAAAAAACTATGCAGAATTATTTTGTTAATGAAAAAATCTTTGTGTCACATTCACCCCAAAGTGTTACAATGACCCATACTGCCCCTATACAAATCATGAATACAACAAAACCAAATAAACAAAATTAGAATTGTTAGTTATAATTTTGCATACTTATGCTGGACCGCACCTATGGAGCATATAGCGGTAACAGGGACTCTGCGAACGCCCTCCAGGACGTTCTGTCTTGGGCCAGTCTTGTCACTTCTGGCCAGGATTTACCGGCCTGGTGATGCTCCTTCTCGACAGTATGTCTCCATGTTGAGCGTGGACGACCTCGGCTACGCGATCTTTGTGGGGTCCAATTCAGGGCCATCCTTGCTACGTCCGTTTCCGGTTTTCGCAAATTATGGCCTATCCAGCTCCACTTCCTTTGTTGGATCTCGACTGCTACATGACGCTGCGATGCTCTTCGTAGCAGATCAGCGTTGGTTACCCGCTCCGGCCGGAAGATCTTCAAGATTCGCCTCAGGCATCTGTTTACAAATACCTGAAGCTTGCGGTCGATGTTGCTAGTGGCCTTCCAAGTTTCACCCGTTCAACAGGACCGATTTAACGTTGGAGTTGAATAACCGGAGCTTAAGGGAAGTGGAGAGCTGGTTGTAGCGCCAGACGTTCCCAAGCGAGTAGTAGGCGTTGCGTGCCTTGTCTATTCTAGACAAGACGTCAGTTTCTGCCCCTCCGTCCTTGCACAGCATGCTGCCTAGGTAGCAGAATTTATTGACATCTTCGATTGATTTGCCGTCCAGTAGTAAAGGTGTCTCTTGTCCCGAGCCAATTCTCATTAGCTTTGTCTTGGCGATGTTAATTTTTAGTCAGTTCTTCTGGCGTTAATGCCCATGGTTGATACCATTACCTTGAATATTTCCGCCGGCAGGTTGTCCGGGTCGGGAGCCTTGCGGTTCTTTAGACTCAATCTCGGAAACTGTTGGAGGATTTGTTGGAACTTGTCTTCGAGGATTTCTGCGAACTAAATGGGGGAATGGGATGTATGCCTCGTCGGCTAGACGAGATTCAGAAAACAATTCCTTCCAGCTTTTGTTGTTCCGAGGCCAGGGGGTTTCCATTGCTGTCCTTCAGTTGTGGCATTGACGCTGACTTGTTGCCACAAAGCTTGCAAGTGGCAGTATAGATGCTTCGCATGTCGCCGCAGTGCGCCGCGACTTCCGCTTTATTGGCAAGATCCCGAAAGTAGTTCCTCTTGTCCTCCCACGCAATCCTTATGACCGCTCTCTCGGCTGCGTTGTACGCATCTTGTACCGACCGTTTTTTTTTTGCGTGAACGGGCTTGATGAAGTTGTCCTTTGAGTTTTCTCCTGGCTTCGACCTGGCTGACTCCAGGTTGCATCGCTGATCCACTGCTTTCGGTGGTGTTGTTGGCCCAGGGTTTCCTCCACATTCGACCACAGCTTACTCGTCAGGTCATCCCAAGATAGCGAAGGATCGGGCTGACAGAAAAAGTTGAACTTTTCCACAAAATCTTGGGCTACTTCCCGATTTTGGAGGCGCTGGATGTCGTAGCGCCTCTTGGATTTCGTCTGATGGTAGGACGCTTTAAACCAGAGTCTCACAATTCCTAGCAACAGCCGGTGGTCGCTGAAGATGTCGGCGTCGCGGGCCGTTTTCACGTCGCACAGAGAGCCGAGAAATCTTCTGCTGATCAGGAAATGGTCGATTTGGTTTCGAGTGACTCCGTCGGGGGATTGCCAGGTGTATTTGTGTATGTCCTTGTGGGGGAACCTAGTGCCATCGATAAAGAAATGATGCGCTGAGCAAAGGTCTGTGAGGCGATTTCCGTTGCCGTTGCTTTCCGCGTGTAGGCTGTGGCAACCGATGATTGTCCGGAGGTTGTCGTTCTCCTGGCCTACTTTGGCATCAAAATCGCCCATCACGATCTTTATGTCACTCTTTGGGGAGGACATAATACATGCTTCCAATCGGTCGTAGAAGACATCTTTGTTCTCTTCATCCTCTTGTTCGGTAGGGGCGTAGCACTGGACGATAGTGACATTGCGACATTTCAAGTTGAGCCCAACAGAGATGATCCTGTCCGAGATCGGCTTAAACTCCAGGAGGGACTTCTTTACGGCTGGGAAAAGCAGAATGCCAACTTCATTTGTTTATGTTCAAGTTCGTATAATACAATTTCATATTCAATAATATTTTGATTTGAAATACACACCCTCATTTGTAAAATACATATTTTTTTAAAAATACTCCATAAATCCGCATAATTAAAAGTGCAGCATCGTTGGCAGTAGTATTAACGAAATGTTTTTCAGAAATTTCATCAATTACAAAATTCATAATCGTGTTATTACACATTTCGACAGTTTTTCATATTTTTCGAGAAAAATTAATCTTGCACGTAGGGGAAAGTACTCCTTAACCGGACGTTTCCATATCCGGACAAAGCGAATATTTAAAAAAATGTAACTTCAAAAATTATTCAAAAATTTACGCGTGTACACTTCACCGTCATGATCTAAGAATATCATTTTTAGGTTGATTGAATACGCAGAATGTCATACTTTCGAACATTTTACTTTTCAAAAGGCCAAACTAAAATTTTATTTTTCCAGTTCGACGCTTGTGAAAAGTATGAGAAATCTGTTTGGGTTTGTTTAAGTGTTCATTTCAATAGTTGGGACTATGAACTAAACATGCACAGCAAAAAATTTCAATTTTTACGTTTCATTGTTCAAATAAAACGATATTTTTGAAAATGTCCTTAGTTCCTTCATCCGGACACCTCCTTATTTTGTTCATTATTTTGTTAAAAATAGCCAACTTTATGGTGCCTAAAATTTTTAGTGGTTATTTCTAATTGAAAAATATGTAAATAGTATTCTGTCAATATTTATCTCTTGTAAATAAATAAGTGCGTTTCAAATTGTCATGATTTTGCAATCTAACAAATATTTGCACAACTAAGCCTAAACTTTTGTGAACAAATGATTTCATATCAATATGAGTTTAAAATATATAATTTTTGTCTATGCATTAAATATGTTTGTAACTAACATCCACATGAGATATTGTAATTTATTTGTTTGTCTACATGAAGATAGTGCGTTCCTTTGTCTGGACTAATATCAATTTTTCTTTAACCCCCACGTATAAAGACAATATCTATATATAAAATATCTGTAAATTTTCTGTACTTTATCTAGATTTTTCTATTTGGGCAGTGATTCGCTCTACCTATTCTGGTAATTCATTATTTCAGATGAATCCAACGTTCACCAGTTTGGTAAGCAACCGGTTCAACTTGAATGATGAGAGCGGAAGCAACTGATTTGGCGGATTCTGTAGCGGAGAAAATTGTGGTGGTGGTGTTGATTCTTTTACTGGAGTTTCGTTTGTTTTTGAATAACTTTTCCTGTTGTAGTAGTACAGTGCCATGATTATTTTTCAATTCTGTATCTGACTGTGGCTTTGCCAGATTCTGTCTGGCAAATTTTTACCCTAAGCTTTTGAAACCATCTGACATAATATATTTTCTATTTTTGAATTTGTTGATATGTTCTCGAACGAATTTATCATTTTTAATTGCGTTATATGTAAATAAGTTATCAAATTTATACCAGTCTAAACCAATACAAATACAATGCAGGAAAAACATACAAAATCCGCCACAAAATTTAGAATCGAAACTTTGTAACTGATTTCTGTTGTACTAAAAAAATTGTGTATTTTTTCGAATTCGCTGTATGTACTCTAGTTGGTGTTCATAAGAATCGAAGATTGTGCTTCGTCCATGACGGTCAACAAAAATGGCTGTCCAGTTCACCAGAATGTGTATGTGAACGTGTGTAAAACGAACGCTGTATGTTTTGACCTAGTTTCTGGAATTCTGTGAAATGAAAAACTCCCGTATGTACAGGTATCTTTAGTAGAGTTATGTTATTCAGCCAGATAATTAAATACGATTTTGAGTGCCGATGCGAATTATTATTTTTGAAAATATTCAAACCAATTCCGTTTGAGATAAATTCAGTCAACTTTTCAGCGAGCGAACGTTGATATAACAGTGTAGCTTAGGACGATTTGACAGCTCATATTTCAGTCCTAGCTAAAAAATTTAAAATGCGAATTTGAAAATGTAACTTTCTTGAAGTGTTGACCGCGATAAAAAGTGAATCTTCTCTAGCTACGGTAAAAAACGCGGACTATGGTATTAATAATTACTCTTCTCTGCGAGAATACAACCTTAGGGACGATGTTAAAAACTACATTGAAACAAGAGCTTTCAATTATAAGAAAACTTTGTGCTTGCAATTAGTGAAACGATTGCCCGACAATATCCGTCATTTTCAAAGACTTTCATTGCTGAGTCCAGCAGTGTGTTTAAAACCGAACCACGTTAGATTTGAAGACTTGCCTGTTTGAATAATTCATGAATCCCAAAGATCCGTGATCTTTGGAATCTCAATATAAAAAAGTACTCGACGTGAATTGGAGCATATGCGTTGCTCATCCAACCGTTCTTAACAACGCATGCGATTCTTGGGTAACTGTTTTAAGGGTAACGCGAGTAAGACTCGTTCCCGAAATATCCAGTAGGAAAACCTCAATCAGATGAGGTTAAGTGACCTGGCGCTCAGATCAACCCTGAATAGCGAGTCGAGTAAATGTGCGCGGCTGCCTATGGCCAGCCGCTACCTTGGAAGTGAGCACCGTTTTACAAAATGTATAAGATTTAATGAAATTCCATCCATAACAAGCTGTCAACTTATTGGTTAGATCAGCTAAATATTTATTAATTTCAAATGGATTAACATGGTAAACGTTTCTTAAGTGGCAAAATCAGAGCTAATTTTAAGTAATATAATTTGGCCTTTGAATATTTCATGCATGAATGTATTTTGATCATTAATTATTCATGATATATAACATTCAATTAAAAAATTCAATTGTTTCATTATTCTTATACAGCTGACAGTGTTTACGTATATGCGGCGTTGTCAAATTTATACGCTTGAAATGCCCGTCTACACTTAGCTCTCGCTTCGTGCACAACTACGAGACCGGACGTTCACGCTTCGTGCACAAAATTTTCAACCTAATCTCGCGCTTGCTCGGTTGCTTGAATGTCGAAAAAGTGTAATGGAACTATAATTTAGTGGTTAGGTTTAAGTAAACAGATGCTTCCGGCATAGATGTGTGAGTAACTTAATACAAATGTGAGTGTAGTGCCACAATGCAGAATGGAAAACAAAGAGGACAACGAAAAGAAAAGAAAAACAACATTCAAAGTGAAATTGATTGTCATGTTTGTTTTCCAGAAAAAACAGCCTACTCATACTCATACTCAAACATAGAGAACAAGATTAAAGTCATTGATGATTTTGAAAACGGCCAAAAAATCAACGATCTTGCTGAACAATATAATATTTATCGCAGCACATCTTCACGCACCGTGGAAAATAAATATTCATTTCGGAAGCCATGTTATAATCTGAATCAAAACAATGAAAATAGTAGAAAGCGCAAAAGGTTTACAAACAGCTATGATTCTCCGGTGGATAATGCTTTGTTTGTTTGGTTCAAACAAAAACGGGCCTTGATTGAACCAATTTCTGGGCCTATTTGGAAACAAAAAGCTTTGTACTTTCACAATCAGATTTATGGAGAAGATGGCAAATTTAACGCTAGTGATGGGTTTTTCTAACACCTACGAGAAATGTCTCCTTTTTCTCACTATTTTTAGTGGCACAAATGCCATATTGTATGCAAGTGTAGGAGAAAATTCACACTATGGGTAAAGTGTTTACTTTTACCGTCACGACCAATATTGTCACACTTATTTAAGGTTGGGTTGCACCATGAAGTTGCGTGCTATCTCGTTCCGCCACCATTCCTCCATAGTTTTGGCACCGTTAACCGCAATTCGCGAGTACGAAGTAGTTCTAGTCCGTTCCTCTGTCCAGACACGTAATTTTTTCACGAATTGACGAAAAGTGAAAAACGATGAATTCTGATCATTTTTACGAAGAAATCTTGGACGAGGTGTTAGAAGAAGCAGCCTCTGCTGCTAGAAAAGTGCGCAAAAAAAGAATAAACGTACAATCATTTCATCACGTGAATGGAGGAAAAAAAGGTGTAAGTCATCAATGAAACCGTCATGGTTGCATACTTCAACGTAATCCAAAAAATTTGGAAACCATCAACTCTTTGGTCGAAGTATGTAATTGCTAGACAAAAAAATTAACTTATCAAAATTTCAGGTTATAGTGCCACGTTAATTTTCTATTTCTAATGAATTTCTTGTAGAGAAAAAATTTTTTATTTGATAAAATTTCAGTTATTTCAAATATATTTTTTTGAGGTTATATTTGTCACATTAAAAGTTCATTATTGATAACTCACTTGATTATTACAGATACTCGATGCTTCGTTCGACGTTGAATTTGAATAAAAACGTCGACATTTCGCAATTCTCTCTTTCGATAGGGGTTTTGAAACAAAACAGTCGCGGTTGTGGACCCACAAAATCAAACATCTTGAATTGCCCACAAGTTGATGAATTTCTGTAAGATGCGCTTGATGAACATTATCATAACCTAGAGGTAATGCATTCAAATTTTAAAAGTACCAGGTAAGGAAATTGAGAGGTATTACAGTGAGTAACATAACCTGTTTCTTCACTTTCAGGTCGCGTTGATTTTTGGCGCGTTCGGGGCATGCCGAGTTTGCGAGCCCATTCTATTTCGAATGTCCAAGATAATATTTTGTTCCTCGTGACACAAAGGACTACACAACTCGAAGATTCTCTATCGATCCAGTTTATTACTCACTAGTGAAGAAATACATTTAGCTGCGCCCACAAAATGACTCGAAATGCAGATTATTTCTGAATTATAGCGAAGAACATTGCACCGACCAAAACATAGGCATTAAAAAGAATTCCAAGATGACGCAAAAAATTGCACAGTTCCTGCATCTCCCAGATCCTAGAACCTACACGACCATGGTTTCAGAGGAACGCTCCCAGCCGATACTGGAGCCATTGTTCTCACGCTGAAACGTCATGGAGGCTGGAAGTCCGACAGAGTAGGTGAAAGCTACGTGAAGGAGTCGAACTTCGCCAAAAGAGCAAAATTCGTCTATGATCCGAAAGGCAATTTCATGCACTGCAACATCGAGCAGTGCAGTGTCACATCAGCCTCATAAAAATTACGAAAATCAGCCTAGAAATCTAGAATACTTTCAAAAAGTAAGGACAAAATGATTTGAATAACAAAATCATTACTTATAAGAATAAAAAATTATATTGTGCAACGTGTATTCAATATGGCGATTAAAAACACATATAAATTGACAGCATAACTTAATTATCATGTATTAATTGCCATTTTTTCACACGTTGGGCACGATAAATAGTAATATATAAATGAATATATAAATATGCATGACATTATCGAGAATAAAAAGATGTTCCTTAAAACGACGTAGAAAATATACTAAATTAAATGTTGTATCAGTTAATCAAGTGATCAAATATAGAAATAATTTGTTTCCTTGTTTTTTTTCTTGTTTGTTTTTTAATTTTCGTTTTTTGTCAATTTTAAAATTTTGATATTTTATTTGTTTTTCTTTTCTTTCATTGTTTTTGTTGTCTTCTTTCTTTCTTTGTTTTCTTCTTTCTCTTTTTCTTTCGTTGTTTTTTTTTCTTTATTTGTTTCTTTTTAATTTTTTTTTAACTCCTAAGGTTTTTATTTTCAATAATTATCCGTAGCAGTTTTAAATAATTATTTATAGCAAATAGTTTTCTATGCAACGCATTATTAATAATGTTTCAAATATTTTTTAATTTTCGGTTTTTTGTAATATAATTCTTCAATTAATAATTCACTTTATGTGTTAATGATGTATATCAATATTCAATAGTAAAAACGTGCGTTTTGTCAATATGAACGTTTAAATTTGAGCGCCAAAATTCAATGCTTCTGTTCCGTTGCACGTAGCGGGAAAAAATAGTTGCGCGAAGCGAGCGTCGAGTGTACCAGAAACGTAAACTTCAAACAAGATTTTTTTTATTGTCAGCTACACTAGTTTTCCTTCTTTTCAACCTATTCGTGGACTCTCATTAACTTACAAATTTTTTTGTTCAAACCTATAGCTTCTGAACTGTTCAATTTTAAAGTTGAATTCACGAACTACTCTTAATTTAGGTTATATTGTTTTCATTGAACTATATAGCTTACCGCACGGAATCTTTTGCAATTATTTTTGAGAAAACAAGGTCCGGTTACTGGGTACGTTTTGCGGCTTTTCAATAGCTCCAATCGTCCAGAATTAGAAATATGGGGGGTAGAGAATCCCAACAACATTTTTTAAAAATTATCAATAATTTCTATAACTACTCAAATCTTACTATTAGAATCTTAAATTCTACTATTAGATAAATCTAATATTTTAGTCACAGGATTCAAAAACAAATGAATATAAATAGCTTCATAACTCAGTATGGAGAGAAATCGGAAGTTTTTCAGAAAGGTTTGCATTTTTGTGTGAAAGAATGTCATAGATTACGAACGTGGGTATTTTTGTTCTATTTAATTTATTATTTCGTTTTTAAATTTCCGCATCTATGTTTGAAACTTGTCCAGGTATGTGAATAATATTCAGGAAACGTATGTTTGTTATATTATATTCTGCATTTGCATACCTTTGTTAGTTCGCATGTCAATTGGGATCTTCTGGGTCAGGAAAACGATATTAAAAAATCTTTTAAGAATCAAATAACTAATCATAAATTTCTTATACAAATGTCTTACAAGATAGAAAATTTGTATTCAAATAAATTAATGTTTCTGTTTCCAGCTTACAATTACTACGCTTTTTTTTGAAATTAGAGAAGGACGTAAACCCAATTATTTAAACCAGTAGGTTATATAGATGGAATTCTTAGAAAATTTCTTTCTTAATTATCATTTTTTTGTAATTTTAGTTTTAATGTTTCAATGTCAATTTGGATTCTCCAAGACCTCATTAATTTGTTCATTATTTTTTTCGTTTTGCAAACTGTTATTAACGCTAGCGAAACTTGTAGAAAGAAAATGTAAGTGCTAACCAATTATTTTGTCACAATTAAATTTAACTGACATTTTTTGATCATCTCAACCTAATTTCATATCAAAGATCAAACTCACAATGGTACAACATTAATCCAAAATTTCGAGAAACGTTTTTCTTATTATTGATAACAATTGATAAACCAATCAAATTAGTCATTCTTAACATTTGTTCAATGTCAATGGAGACATTCA
Source organism: Trissolcus japonicus (assembly GCA_030522925.1). Lineage (NCBI taxonomy): Eukaryota > Metazoa > Arthropoda > Insecta > Hymenoptera > Scelionidae > Trissolcus > Trissolcus japonicus. Next base: position 14,833 of record JAPYZS010000650.1, on the reverse strand, counting down.
AACAGGCATGAACGATTATCAATATGCTTTAGAAAAGATGTATGACTTAAGCAAGAACTATTGAAAACATACTTATAAATATAAATATAAATTGCAGATAATTAAGCCGATGTTTTTATATATTTTGTACATTATGTCAGTGAGACATCGTGAGGGTGCAACTAGAAAAAAGCCAACTAAAGTTAGAATGTATTTAATGAAAATGCATGCATAACGGAATCATGAAGTTCCGTCTTATTACAAATAAACAATACATAATTTAAATGTGCATCAATATTAATAATAAAATTGAAATAAATTCAAGCTCAGAACATCTGGAGCGAATAAAATGGTACATGAGTGCCATTTAAAGGACTCCGCACCATTAACATCGAAATTTTGTTGATGAAATTTTTCGAACCTATAGATCATGATAATGACAAACAAAAAGACATTAGGACAACAAGACAACAAAAATCATTAGGTTTCAAATTACATGGGTTTACGTATATCGCTGTTAAGAGTATGTATCTTTGATGACAGTTAGAAAACTCACACGCGAAACGCAAAATCAAAAATTGTTTATTATAATTATAACGACGATAAAAAATATAATAGAAGAAACACAACTCTCAACGCGGACCGGAGCTTGTTGCTTTTCTAGAGATGTCTCTACTAGTTGAAATCGAAAAAAGAATTAATGGAGTTTAAAAAATATTTTCCAAGCTCAACGCTGATTACCGTCCCAAAATAGTGCGGCACGGACGGAGTAGGAACGGTTTTCGAAAATCAGGGACCAATCAGGTTCTCATGTTGACTCAAAGTTCGAAAGTTCTGGCAAGGACCCGTTCCGAGCGATAACAGTATTAGGAAAACAATGGACTAACAGTTGGTGATTGAAATTCGAAATTTCGTAAGCTCTCCAAAATACTAGTCATAAATTATTTCTAACAAAAGTCTTTTGTAAAGGGATTAAGAAATGATGAGAATTTGAACTAAAAATTAAAGTGAAAATTACCTTTGAAAACCCTGGGGAAAACTTTGGAGAGCTGTAAGAAAGCTCTCGACAGTAATAAAGCAATGAAAAGATAAGAATCTTAAAATAGTTTTGTAGACGAATTTCCCAATAAAAGAACGCGATAATGAATCATCTGAAAATTGTAACATGAAACGATAAATAACATGAAATAAAACTTTCAAACGAAGAAAATGCAAATTAAAAAATGGTGAATTGTTTCAAAATTATTATTAACCAGAATTACTTAATCAATGCACCCATTGAGAAAACCGTCGTACGCAACTCGGGCGTGAATTAGACCATCATTGACAAGTGATTTTCACGCAGCCAAGTTGTTTTCACTCGGCTTCGCCTCGTTGAAACAGCTCCGCAAACGTAAACATCACTCGTCGGGAATGACCTACTTCCCATCCTAGTTGCGTAATGTACTATAGTAGATCTGCCTATAAAAGCTTATGTAGATGTAGTTATCCAACAGAATATTCATACTCAAAACGGTGTGAAATCGTGTTGGTATCATCTGACACCTCACGATCTTGTTTATCGTCAATTTCTCGACTTTAGCACTAAACAGACCGATCATAGGTCATTCTGATATGAGATTTGCAATCCGCAAATAGAAGATTTTTACCCATTAAGACCTGAACAGACGGATGTAACCTATGGTCTTCATTGTCCATTTTCATTAAAATGGGTTTAGAAAATTTAAACTTATTATTCCTTACGTGAAATTTCATGTACTTTTAGTTCCTGCATGTTATCAAAATTTTCGAAAATTTTGTTTCAAAAAAGTCACGACTAACGATTAAAGAAAACCTTTTATTGAATTTTTTTTTCCGAATATAAATTGTTTTATGTATAAATGTACCAATTTTCTTGGTACTTTTTTAATTTCAAGAAAGGTTGTTTGAGCGCTAGTCTCCTTATTGGATTCGGCCCTTCATTTTTTTCTTATTAAGAAACGAATGCCGAAAATTCTTAAAACAAAAGATACTGCGATCATAGACTATAAGCTAAAATGTATGTATTTGTAATGTTCTTTTTGAGATGACGATGTTCAATTTGCCGTTCCAAAGCTAAAATGTCAGCTTTTTTTGTATGTATTCAACAAATAATAGTTTTGATTAATAAATTTCATTTAACGTTTTTACTTACATGAGTTTTCTCGGCTTCTGAAATGATTGAGTATCTTAGCTAAGAAAACTTATGTATGAAATTACAGTAAGTGAAATTTATTATTTAAAACCATAATTTTCTGAATAATTACGAAAAAGGTGAAATTAATTTTTTGAGCGGCGATAATAAAATTTTCCACCCTAAAAAAATTGCGTATATATTGGTGAATTCATGAAAAGTGTACAATTTTACTAGAATTTAGGAGAATTTAATTTCGTATGATTATTACCGATACCTGCGGATTCTTTTATGTTTTTGTCTAAATAAGCATACAATTGCTTACATAGAAGAAATACAGTCATTTTTTTAATGAATAGTTTTGAAGTATTTTCTTGACCACGGAACTTACAGAAGCCATGGAGCTTCACTATTCAAACGTAGTTGATACCTTATCGAATCCGCACAAAAAATTTTTCAGCTTGGATTATGAAATTTAACCATGAAATACATCAAATAATTCTTATAATATAGCTTAATTCCGATGTGAAATGTAAAGGGGCCGGTGAACACGGTGATTACACGAGTTTTTTTCCTTGACAATTTCAAGGTTTCGATGATAATTTTTGGTCATTGAAAATAGCTGTTTTTTCCTTTCAGTATAATAATATTTTGTCGATACGAAAATATTTACTTTTATTGCTCATTATATTTTTGTCGTTATCTTAGGACATGAATAAATAGAATTACAAATGTGACGAATGTGAGAGAATGTGATAAACTCAAACTATTGGACTATAACAAAGAGAAATCAGATCTTCTATAGTTCCTTTAAACTGCCTATAGTTGCGCGATCGTTTTTAACCGAGTATGTTAACTTGTCGACACAACTCAATTAAAAAATTTAACTCAGGACATGGCACGGAGCTTACATTTTTGTTCAGTTTCGTAGTATAAATATTACATATTCATGAATTCTATACTATTTCATTGCATTTTCTCAATGTGGTCTAAAAACCAACACTCCGATATATTATAAGCTTATTACCCAAATAAAAGCTTTCCTAGTAAAAAAGATGAAGGACACTTATTGTAAACTTTTCGTGAATTCACCCATATATGTTTGATATTGCCCTGCGTAGGTAACGTCAGTCAGGGAACAAAGTAGTTCGTGACGCCATCACGCCGGCGATGTGGCCGAGGCCAGCCACTGCTATTTTCAGTTCAGTTTTTTCGTTTTGTCCCTTCAGCCTTGCAACAAGCAAGGTGGACTCGCCTCGGCTCTTGCCGACATTTCTGCCAACACGACCATTATCTGTTCCTGCGACTTTCGTCGTCTAGCCTGTCGACTCCAGTCGACGACGTTTACGACTCAGCTCGTCACTACGACGCGATTGTTAAAGCCAATTCGAGAGGAGGGCACTACGGTATCCACTTTTGTATCTTTTAAATATACTTTTTTATATGATTTTTTTGTTATCTCTCGTCTCGATGACTTTCGTCCATCTTTCTTGGGCATCTTCTTCACTGGTTCTTGCGACAGTAGCTGCCTTTCATCTGCTCTGGAGGAGCGAGGTGTGTGGTCCTCACCTAGTTTCGAAAGCTTTGTTTCTTTGTAAACCTCAGGATATCCATTCTCTTGAGTACAGGTGAGTTTTCGAGCACTCTTTTCTTCCAAGAGGAGTCTTCTAGAGGTGGGCCACACTTCAAAGACTGCGTATGAGCCCCGATATCGTGGAGATGTCGGGTATTTTTCTCCTTAGTGAGCAAGCCTTAGTGAGCAATTCCTTGCACGTGACCGATGGCTGGTTTTGCGAACACGAAGGTGTTCATGACCTTCGTCATTTTGGATTGGACTTCCGCGGCAACGGTTTTTCTCAACATCACATTGGCATTCAATTCTCCTAACAGTTTCTCCAGGGCGAGAAGTGCTCGAGTGCTCCTCGTCTTTTCTCTGCTTAGGGCAGAGTCCTCCGTTTCCATGGTTTCCGCACCATCGCGTTTCGGGAGTTCGTCTTTCTCTAGTTTAAAGAATTGAGCCATTATCCACAGTATTACCAGTATTTCGTATGTAAGGGGGCGGGCCGAAATAGTTGGGAGCGGAAATACCCTCGGTCTGGCATTGACTTACCCCAGTTCTCTGAGGCCCAACCTTCGCTTTACCAGTCCCGGAATACACTGACGGACTGGAACTCGCCCGGGGCAACACGGAATCCGATCTGCATCTGTAATGCGAATTTCCTGATCAGGGCTCAAAAGAGCTGGCCACTTGTTATACGCCGCAGAGTCATATTGGCAGTGCAAGCACACATCAGCCTCGAAAACTACCATCGAGGCACTCCCAATGAACTGCGATGCACACCAATCCGGGTTTTATTTTGGACTTTAACAATGTCCTAGCCTTTGATGAACCATTCCCTGCAAGGCAGCAGTTTTTGGTTTTTTATTGGGGTTTTTCTTCCCCTAGTCTGTTGGCCTGCGATAGGTATTTTATTTCCCTTCTACCGTAAATCTACCGAGCCTTCCCCCATCCGCCACTTGAGGACGCGCCACGCATTGGATAGAGATTCCCAATGGGGCAAAATTGTCATGTCACTCACTTTGTGAACGTATTATATATGTGTCTGTGAGGAAAAACCAGTTAACTACCAATTGAAAACATTAAAAAAATAAAACTTTAAACATATTTTAAACAAAATTAGAGTTCTGAATAATTTTGAAACGTGGGAATGATAATGTTTGATCCCCATAAAAACACTGTTTTGAGTTCGTCTTATAGAGGTAAAAAAAACAACCTAAAATATGTTTTTAACTTGAATGTATAAAGAAACACTTAACTGGTTTTTCCTCACAGCCACAGATTATATTATAATTCATCACTCAACGATTCAACAGGAGTTTATAATAGTGCCATTATAAAATAAATCGTATTTCATGTTAGAAGGATTTAATATTTGTAATGAATTTCCATCTGATGCTTGTCTGAAGTAATTGCTTTATCTGATGACTTGTGCTCCATTTGATGCCCTGGGTCGTCTGATACAAAATCACCAAGCGTATGCTCGTAAATAATAACAGCGGTTTTGACTTATGACGAGACTTGACAGTTGACAATAATTGCAGAAAAAAAGATTTTTTCTAAATCTTTTTACGTGACCTAACATTCCAAGATACATTCTAAACGAATATAAACAAACTTCTAATTACAAAAACCTTGAGTTAGGGGTCAACTTTATTTATCTCTATTTCATTAATCACAAGACAATTAAACTTACCGTTAATACATCTTTTTCACATGCCTTTTGACCTACGTATAACACAACTCCGCCACCTCGTTAAATTTATTCCATCAACATTTCAAAATCACGGAGCCAAACTTATCGTACAATTCAGGAACGATTAGAGAACCTATATAGAGAGTATGAACATTTGGGCCAACAATAGCGGTTGCTTACTTCAACCGCAGAAAATAGCGCATCTTTTCTAATGAAGTATGATTTCGTCGTGTAATAGAGAATCAGATATACGAATTTAAATTATCGAAAACGCATTTGTAATATGCATCCTCAATTTATATATAATCGCGATATTTTTTAATTGATTTTTTAATCGACATTTTAATTTGATTTTTTCATATTTAATGAGTAACAATCAAAACATAGAGGATTGTTCTGCGTGGGCCATCCTGGTCACGGAACGTCCGGCGATAATGTTTCACTATTTCACATGCCATGGATGACCTTCGAATCTAAATTTTTGACCGATAATAAAATATAAAGTTTATTATTATTCAATTATTGAGCTATTGAAGTATACTTCATTTCAATGGTATTCATTATCTTTATCGACGTTTCTACGTTTTGCATCTACGTTTCTATATGGATAATACGTTTTAAAAAAATTTTTTCAACAGGTTGTTTGATGAATATGAATAGCTGTTATACTCAAATAAGAAAGAAAATATGAAGTACACATTAATTACTGTTTTAGAAATTGCGCAATCAAACATAACGATAACGGACTGTAAATACTTGGACTGATTTTTCAAAAATTCGTATTTTTTGTTATATTTATTTAAAAATTAATAATTTAAATTAATTAATTCGAGTTAATAATTGAAATATTAAAAATTCTCCAATTATAATAGAGTAATGTATTAAGCTAGACTAATTTTTGGTGTAGAAACGATAAGGCATCATTTCGCTACCTCACTATGAGAACAGGATGAAAATTGGCAGTTCACGTTAGAAGTAGATTTAATAAGGTATTCTTATTTATTTATTTATTTATTTATTTAATAATAATAGGCAACAGTACAAACTGTTTTTCCCATATATAGATGTACACATGAAAAGAAAAAATATATTTACAAAAAGAGTGTAGGTGGCAAAGATATCACAATATAGAAAGGAAATAAAGAGGTACATAAAGTCGACGTAAAATCAAAAAGGACGGAATCACTCGTTGGCTCTGGCGTGGTGGAGACGAGCCTTGAATGCATCAAGAGAGGGGGCCAAGACTACGTCCGTGGGGAGGGCGTTCCAAGCTGACACCACTCGGATGGGCAGGAAGTGGCGTCTCGGGAGGCGCACGGCTCTTTTTTGACGTAGCTTAAGGGGGTGCCCTCTCAGGTTGGTGGTCAAAGCGAGAGCATATAGGTGATCAAGAGGTGTTGAGTAGAGGTATTGGAGAATTTTGAAGGTCTCCACCAGGTCAAAAACCTCACGTCTATCACTCAGGTTAGAAAGGTTGAGTGCCAGAAGCCGTTGTTGGTAGGGCAGGTTTCGTAGCTGGTAGGAAACCTTTGACGCTCTCCTGAGCACCCTCTCGACTGCATCCACATCTTTGCGCAGGTATGGCGACCACACAGTAATGCCATACTCCAGTATGGGGGACACATATGTGGTCAGGATCTTCCTCATCAACTCTGGACTCATGAAAGCAAAAGCCTTGCGCGTCCGATAGAGGAGTGAGTTGGCCTTTCTAGCCGCAGATGCCACCTGGAGGTCCCACTTAAGTGTAGGAGTTATGATGATGCCCAGGTCAATCTGTGCTTGGGTCGCTGCAATGGGGTGCCCTCCGACAAAATAGACCAGTTGTGGGTTTCTCCCACCAATTTGCAACACGGAGCACTTGAGGGGATTCAGAGGGATCATCCACCTTGATGACCAGTCACAGATATTTTCGAGGTCGAGCTGCAGCTGATGGGCGTTCGTGACCGGGTTGGCATAGAGTTTGTTATCGTCTGCAAAGCTCTGGTGAGCCGACTTGGTTAGATGGTGGAGATCTGCGGTGTATAAAACGAAAAGCAGTGGGCCCAAGACTGAGCCTTGTGGGACACCACTGGAGACTGTCAACGAATGGGAGAGAGTGTCCCCCAGTCTGACCTGGAAAGTCCGATGTTGGAGATATGCGGCGATCCAATTCAGTAGCCTCCCTCGAATACCCAAGTGGTGGAGTTTTGAGATAAGCCTGTAGTGCGGTACCCTATCAAAGGCTTTAGAAAAGTCCAGATATATCACATCGACAGGCTGCCCAGCATCAAGTGACCGAGTCCAGTCAGCCAAACAGGGCAAGAGGTTGGTGGTGACTGAGTGGCCAGGGATGAAACCATGTTGCTGACTTGGGATAATGGCCCTCTCCAAAGCGAACCTAAGCAGCTCAATAACTATCATTCTCTCTAGAACCTTACAAATAGTGCTAGTGAGGCTGATCGGGCGATAGTTGCCAGGATTTTTCTTGTCGCCCTTTTTAAATATAGGCGTGACCAAGGCGTGCCTCCAACAGTCGGGCAGAAGAACATGGTCCAAGGAGTATCTAAAGAGTCGGGCTAGTGGTGGAGCAAGAATGGTAGCACACCTTTTGAGAAACACCGCCGGGAGTCCATCCGGACCCGTCGACGCCGAGTTATCGAGAGATAGTAGGGCCTTTTCAACAGCACCAGTCGATATCACCACATCCTCCAGAGGGTCATCGTCGATGGCTGGTGACTTAATGCTCATCAGCGGACCGTAGGGCTCCTCGGTGTAGACCGAGGCAAACTCGGCTGCGAAGGCTTCGGCAATCTCCAATGGGTTCGTGGTCTCCACATCATCAATTACTAGAACATCCGGAAAGGAATTTGGGACTGTTGATGAGGCCCTGCTGACATAGGCATAAAAAGCTTTGCCCCCCACTTTGACCAAATTCTCCTCATACCGCCTCCTAGCATGCCGGATTGTGTTGTCCCCGTTGTGCGATAGCTCCAGAGTCGCCTCTTCTTTCGAATGTCCCTGTGGATAGCATGTGTAATCCAAGGTTTGCCGGGACTTGGGGGAGTAAGTTGGTCTTTACCAGGGCTCATTTGGAGGAGCAAGCTGAGTACTGCAGGGCTAAATTAGTTGTAGCCGTCGATAGGGTTGTCAGAAGAGAGGAGGTCCGCTGTTGTTGGCGTGATGGCACGCATGACCTTGCCATAGTCAAGGTCAAAAAATCTCACTCTTTTAGTCCTCGCATTCTTGAATCTGTTCTTATTATAACACTGTAATAAAATTGGTTCTATAAATCCGCAAATTATTAGTTCCGTGAAATAGATATAACTGATATAAAACAGATTTTATATTCATTCACAAGTTGTTTATGTTTCCTTCAATCAAATGTCTAGACTCTGAAAAATGATCTTCGCTCGGATGTCTTTTTCGAAAACAAAAAGATCCCAGAAAATTCTCAGTTTCGATATAATTTAAGTAGAAAGGTGTTTTTCAGTATAAAGAACAACTTTTTAACCCTATTCACGATACAATTTTGATTTAAAAAAAAAGACTTTCCGAGCGTGGACACTATTTCAGAACCCGGTTTAATTGGAAATTATCTTACAGAATTAACATTAACAAAATTAAACAAATTAATTTCCATTTGGAGAATGTGTCGAAGGATAGAGAAAACCTCATATCATGATTTGGAGTCGAGGTCATTGAAAATAATTAGATTTATGCTTGAGATTACTGGAGTTTGGCCTTACACAACAAAATTAGTATCTAAATTCATTCAAGGTGTGATCTGCTACCAAATGATTATCAAGACTACTGTTCTACAGGTATAAAGTTACTTTCAAATTTACTGTTCATTCACGGGAACAAAATTTGGTATAAAAATTATAAGTTAGCTAAAATTTTACTAAACTGAATGACAGTGGCGCGATAAAGTGAAAATGTAGAAAAAATTACTTAACAGTTTGGTGAAAATTATATTTAGCACAATGTAACAAAATATTCTCATAAGAATTACTAATCAAAATTATCCGTATCCCTACTAATATATAAAAATGAAATTACATTTGTCTATCTATCTATCTATCTATCTATCTATCTATCTATCTATCTATCTATCTATCTATCTATCTATCTATCTATCTATCTATCTGTCTATGTATGAATTTATCTATCTGTCTGTCTGTCTGTCTGTCTGTCTGTCTGTCTGTCTGTCTGTCTGTCTGTCCGAGCATCACGGTAAGACTGAGCTTTCTAATTGAAATTTAACTGCATATAGTGATTCTCTGAGATTCCAAAAAAAACGTAAAAGGTAAATGTACTTCCTATCGTGACTGTACCCTATATCGTGATTTTTTAAAATAAAAGTTAGCATATTAAAAAAAATATAAATATTTTAATAATAATATATGTTGTTGAAATGGAAGATGATTTTGTTTGTAAAAAATTCAGTCAAGTTTTATTTTTTTTTTTAAAAAATGAAATCACAATTACCACATATCATTTGCAAAGTAACTGTGACGCTATATTATCTCTAATGAGCTATTTTGATGAATATGCAATATATCCGTTTGTATACACGTATGTGACAGAATTTTGGTTGAAGTTAAGATTATTAAGTTAAAATAAATTATTACATCAAAATTAATAAATTTAGCCTAGCATAATTTTTGCCATTAATATTTTATAATTTTTAATAAATTATGATATTTCTCATAATTTTCTATGGAATAAATTTATATACATGTTTATGATATTATTCAGATAAGGCATTATTGTATTTCCGAAGATCAACCATAAAAAATGTTAGCAATAACAATTTTTTGTTAAATCACAATTACCCCACATAGTGTTACAATTTACCACGGTCTACGGGGTAAATGTAAAAATTTAAGTAGGTATGAAACTAATTTTTATTTTTTTCCGCATAATAATATTTCAATTTCCAACGTCATTTGATAGGGTTCGATGAACTTATTCAAAAAACGCAGGCCAAAATATTCTTATTTACAAACGTTACATCAAGTTGAAAAACAACTTTGCATTTGCGTGTCACTCCTACTCCGGTTGACCCTAAATGAAAATGTGTTAACATTAAATTTTTGTATGCTATTTTATTCATCTTAGTTATGATAAGTTAGTGATGAAATTATGGTAGTTATAATAAATGAGATACACTATATGTACATAATGACATCTGCTAATGTTTTCGGAGCCCACCTTTGTGGTGAAACTTGCAAATTACACCAGAGGCGCTGAGTTCCACTATCGCGTCCAAATTACACAACATTATGTCGTATGATTCACATTAAATTTTCATTTAAAAATTTCTCGTTGCAATTTATAATGTTCATTATTTAATGATTATACAATAGATATATTCAGTTGATTTTTTATTCAAATAAAACAATTGCAAACGATTTTTTATTACGAACTCGCATATTTCATAATGTGTGACCGGTTGCTGGCTGTAGGAGCTACATCTAACACCTTGATTTTTCAATATTAGTTTTTTAATGACAGAATTCGTTGTTCGTCCCAAGAACTGTTTTTCTGATTTAGAGACCCACACTGGCTAACGGTACCATCCCGTGACTTTCTGGTAGAAGTAAGGGATGTGTTTTCAAACGGCTGGGCATCAAGGTTGTCTAAGAGACCAACTCATGAATTAAGGTCGCCAATTATAAGGATTGGTGAACCGCTGATATTTGCTTCCAATTCTTCCAGGAAAGTTTGTGAAGAGTCTAAGACGTATTGGATCTCAAAGGAATGTGAAAAGCAAAACCCCACAATCAGGCTTAGGCCGGGTAGTGGAAGCAAAGCAAAAATCCATAGGTTGAAGATGTCTATCACTTCTGCAGGGTACGCATCCTTGAGCAGAAATAGTAACCCACCACTGGCCCTACAAACACTGGCATTTCTGGTGGTAGGCGACGAGAAAAACTTGGACCAGAGTGGCACCAGCTTGTCCAACTGAGCAGTGCACCAGGTTTCGCAGAATCCAATGACATCATTTAATTTCCATCTCATCAATGACAACATTTAATTTTCTTACCCTCTTTCTTCAAAGGAGCGGCCAGTGACAACAGCTGTTTCCTCACACTCCTCTCTGAATTGAGGGATGGCCGACTTCAGCTTAATTTTGGGATCGAACTTACTGGAGAACAGTGTTTTAACTTCCGTCCTGGTGTTTTTATTTATATCCAAGCCTCTCGTGATCAGGTTAAATTTTTTGCTTTCTCTTTCTTGCTTTCTACCAGTTTATCCAGTTTAGCCAATTTTACTCCAATGATTGACTCAGCGTCCATCAGGGTGGGTTTGTCCCCCAATGCTTTAACACTGTTCTCAATCTCAACCAACTTATCTTCCTTGGCATGGAGGTCCTTTCTCAAAGCTTTAATTTCCTGTCTCACAAGGATGTTGTTATCGTGGATCTGTTTCTCAAGGCTTTCAAAGTTAGCCTGATTGGTGCAGCTCAAGTTGATCAGATGAGAAAGAATCACCGAGTTGGAGGGCGTGTCACCCTCGTTAGTGAGTGCGACATCATTGGACAGGTTGCCAGGTGGGTCCAGCGGGACAAGCGAGTCGTCAGCCATTTTTTACTCACGGAGTCCTCAGAATCAGACAAATTAGAGTTGGCAATCTGTCACGTTTGCCGACGGTGACAAAATTGGAGATCAGCTGGTTGTTCGCCGCTTCAGTCGCAAGCCTATGCCTAAGCGGGGGCCTGCCTCGCTTACTTTGCTCTGAAAGAGCTATGTTTAACTCAGCTCCCAAAACAAATTTCGGCTGATTTAAAAGGACTTGAGTGTTGTTGGGACAGCCACTACGCCGGAAGGTGTGGCCGAAAGGTAGTCTGTTTATTATGAACACCAGTTACTGAAATCTCAAAAATAAATGAAAATAAAACAACTTCAAGACATTTAAAATAATCGGCTACTCAATCTTATTATTTCATTTCAAAACAAGGCTTCAGGATCAGGAGCGTCGAGCCCGAATGAGATCTCGCAAAACTTGTGAGGACATAGATATTTGTATATAAAACTATATTCACAGTATTAATTTCATTGTTATGAAATTTATTATAACGATTATATTATTTCCTAGGAACGGACACGAATGAATGAGGAGTGTCATCAACTATCGAGATTCCCTGTGAGAACGGGAAAGTTTATATTTACAATTATATTTTGGTCGATCATTTTATTGACATTGGAATTTATGTTACTTTTATATTATTTTTCAGCAACGGCAACGTAAAGATCAGGACTGCTGTGCACGCGCAAGATCCTGCGAATGCCGTGAGAATACTGAGGTTTGAATTTACAACGATAATTTTTATATTCATTTTATTGACAGTGAAATTTATATTACTTTTCTATAATTTTTTAGCAATAACAAGGTAAGGATCAGAAGGGCCATACGCGAGAAAGATCCCCAGAAATTCGTGAGGAAACTGAGTTTTGTATTCAGAAAGATATGTTATGTATTAATTTTATTGATTTTACAATTTATAGAATGATTATATTAATTTGCAGGAACGACAACATAAAGATGAACAGTGACAAATTTTAGGAAGATCTTGCGAAACAGCCAGACGTCTCCGTGTCTGATGGAGTCGTATGCGGAAAAGCTGAAACCAGTGAGCGACCCGCTCATCCCCTCTCGGAAAAAGAGGGCTTTGAAAGGCTCCCCCGAGCAGCAGAAAGTAGATAGTCCTCGGCTTTTTAAAAAGCCGAGGACATAGAAGATTAAGCTGAACGAGCAGCATCAGCTATCTGGGAATGCTGCAAACCAGCGGAGGACCGCAAAGCGACAGAAGAAACTCCTGAAAGGAGAGCGACGCAAACAGATGAGATCATCGCGCCCGGATACCTTGTTGGTGAAGATCAAAGAAGGGCAATCATATGCTGACATCCTCCGGGCACTCAAAAACGACCCGGAGATGAAGGAGGTAGGAAACAGTGTCACCAAGATACGAAAAACGGACACTGGCAGCCTGTTATTGGTATTGGACAGGAAGGCCCACGGAAAAACGGGCGAGCTACGTCTGGCAGTGGGGAAAAAGCTAGAAGACAAGGCATAAGTCTTCAGTCGTCTGGATTTGACAACTATCGTGCTGAGAGATCTCGACGAGCTGGCGACCCCTGATGAGATCTGTGAAGCTCTCCGTGCACAGCTGGATACAGATGAGACTCTGGCGTCGTTAAATCACTCCGAAAAGCATACAGAGGCACACAGACAGCAGTAGTGGCTCTGGCTACTGATCTGGCGAGGAAGACTCTGGCCCAAGGCAAACTGAGGGTTGGCATCTGGCGAGGAAGACTCTGGCCCAAGGCAAACTGAGGGTTGGCTGGGTAATCAGCAGAGTGAGAGAGAAGGAGATGGTCAGGAGGTGCTACAAATGCCACTATGGCCACATCGCTGGAACGTGCAAGGGCCCGGATCGCTCGAAGCTATGTTTCAAGTGTGGAGATACCACGCACAAAGCTAGAGATTGCAAGGCAACCGAGAACAAGTGCCTTCTCTGTGAGAAGGACGGCAGTCACCGTACCGGTAGTTACACCTGCCCTGTATACCAACGGGCAATCCAGGACGCGGCTAAAAGAAAACGATGAGGTTTCTTCAGCTCAACCTAAACCACTGCGAGGCAGCCCAAGACCTTTTCTGGCAGTCCTCACAGGAGCTGAACGTTGACGTCTGTGTACTTTGCGAGCAGTATCGTGACATCCAAAGCCCGAGATCCTGGACAGCAGACAGCTCTGGCAGAGCAGCTATGTGGACACGCAAGGGCCTATTCATCCAGGAGAGACAATCAACCAGACGAGAAGGATTTGTGTGGATCAAGGTGAGAGACATCTATGTCTGCAGCGTGTACGCCTCACCAAATGCCACCATCGAAGACTACCAACTTTTGCTTCACCAAATTGTTGACGAACTCCGCGGCAGGCGTCCTGCCATTATCGCAGGAGACTTCAACGCGTGGGCCACCGACTGGGGCAGCAGAGTGACCAACAGACGTGGTGAGTATCTGCTGGATGCGTTCTCCTCGCTAGATGTAGTATCTCTCAATACTGGTACCACCCCAACATTCACAAGGAACGGGAAAGCGCGGTCATCGATGTCACATTTGTGAGTGAAAACTTGGCTCCTCGCATTGTGTCGTAGAAAATCAGTGACCACTACACGCATAGCGACCACCAGGCGATCACCTTCGAGATGGCAACAACCCAGGGACCGAGGAACCGAGGCAACCAGAAGCCACGCGCCTGGAATCCTCGTTCATTCGACCGAGACGCATTTACCACCATGCTAGAGGGCAATGCGGAACTGGAGGGCACGCCAGAGGACCATGCAGTTCAACTGAGGACACTCTTCACAAATGCCTGCGATGCGTCTATGACCAGGCGATCGAACGGTGATAGACGTAGGCCTGCCTATTGGTGGAGCGAGGAGATTGCTGAACTCCGCAAGC
>JAPYZS010000649.1:0-49513 GCA_030522925.1 Trissolcus japonicus | reverse complement strand
TTAACTATCACAAATCATGAAACATCTTGTACTTGACCACAACAAGGTATGATATCATGTACTTTTTTTTTCGTACTTGGCCATGCTTTTCAGTTTTTTCTCGTTTCTAGAAACACTTCTCTGGCAAAAAGAATCATATACTGTCCATCTATTATCAATAGGTTGACAATATATCTGTGGCTATCAGGAAAAACCAGTTAAATGCTTTTTTGTACATTTAAGTTATAAACATATTTTATGTTGTTTTTTATCTACTTCTATAAAACGTAGACGTAACTCAGAGAAGTGTTTCTATGGGAATCAAA
The DNA here is from genome assembly GCA_030522925.1 of Trissolcus japonicus. Taxonomy (NCBI): domain Eukaryota; kingdom Metazoa; phylum Arthropoda; class Insecta; order Hymenoptera; family Scelionidae; genus Trissolcus; species Trissolcus japonicus. Next base: position 49,208 of record JAPYZS010000649.1, on the reverse strand, counting down.
AAACTATAATTCACATATTTCAACATTATTCAAAACTTTGTTTTTTAATATGTTTCAAGTTTTATTTTTTATTGTTCTCAACTGGTAGTTAACTGGTTTTTCCTCACAGCCACAGAAATTATTTTCAGTAAATATATTGAAATATATTGAACTGTTCAGGAAAATTTGATTATTTTTCATATATGAACTATATTTTAGCAATTTTCAGAAAATCATTACATAGTCAATATATAATTTTTGGAATATTATATTGTAAATATATATTTATCAAGAAGTTCGCATGAACTTCCGTATGAGTTTAAAAAAAAGTTCAAACAAACTTCTGGACTTCGTTTGAACGTTTGAACTTCTGGATTCTATTACAGAATATGTGATATTGACTCGGATATTGAAATTAATGATCTTTTTTATGACCGACTTTTATATAAATGTTTAAGACTTTTACATTTGTCTGATTTTTTGGTATTTGATTTTTAGTGTCTGACTTATCAGGCAATCAGATAACTGTTTCAGATGAAAGTCATTTCAATACAGTAGCGCTATTTAGAAAACAAATTTTTTTTGATCGCTTTCATAATTAAATATCATTCTATTATAATAATAGCTTGAAACGGTACAGTCGCGTCCGCTAGGTACCTTGAACAATATTTTAATCATCATCTTTCATATTTTTTCATTGATCATAATTTCAGCAATATGTAAACAGATTTGAATATATTATTCAAATTTTTTATTATTATTATTATTAGTTCTTGAGAAATCAGATATGTCAGAAAATGTCAACCATAATAAACATTAATGACAGTTTGAGTATCAAGAATGAATATGTTCCAATAATATAAACAACAATCGGGTACAAGTGGCGCCATCTGTATGCACGGATTGTAGCTCGTAGTGTCAAATACGAGGTTCGAGTTGGACTAATGTATCAATGAAATTCAAAGGGAAATCTTGTGTATAGATCATCATCATTGGAGGGACGTATACTCGTGCTACGTGATTTGAGAGCGTTCTTAAATCGCGTGATCAAGTTTTTTTGTTGTCAGCGCGGTAAGAGATATAATGGTTATAAATTGACTTGCTGTCGACGCACGTTTCCAACCGACAGATACTTTCGCACACGACTTCCCACAGTCTGTTCCAACATTGTCAAATGCAAGAGGGGACAGCGGAGAGACGAATCCACGTGTAAATTTTTACTTTTTCTTCAGTTATAATTCGTAACGATGTCGACCAGATTTTCTGGTATCAAACAAGGGCCTCCGATCGAGGTATTCACCCTCACAAAAACTTACCAGGATGATACTTTCGACAAGAAGGTTAATCTTGCAATCGGAGGTGAGAATAAAACCAGTTCCTTTTATTTCAATAAATAGAAATCAATTAATAAACAATGTTTTGTTATTTAAAATAATTAAAATTAAGAGATGAATTTTTGTTTGTAATTTTTCAAAATCAATCGATGATAAGAGATCTAGATAGTAAAAAAATGATGTGAACTTGAATAACCTTCAGGATTGTTTCATTATGTAATACATATGTTAATTCTAATAAACATGCTTTTTATTAACGTTTTTATTACATATTTTTTATTAACATTTTCATTGCACGCGCGGTTTTAGTTTTGCAATCATTCTTCAACTATTTCGCATTAATTACTATCTTGAAATTTGTACAAATCGGCTGAGCCAACGTCATTAAACTTTATGTTGTATTTAAAAATCAGATCTAACCGAGTTAACTTTTAATTCAATCGTATACAGTTTTGTATTTTCTGCTACCATATAAATTGGCGTGAATAAAACAGATTGTATTTTGGAAGCAAATTGAATCCAATTGAAACGTCAGTTGAGACTCGGCTTAATTGCCTGCTGCTGTCAGAAAAATGACATTCAGCAAACGTTGCGTATCACAAGTTTGTTTGAGACTATAGAAAAGAAAACAACATTGTCACCGGAAGCAAAAGTCAATATGCTATTTTTATTGCTTTTCATTTGCATTTTGATTAGCCAACCAAAGTAAATTTGTTTAATAATTCATCCGCCGTTTCTCTTTCCAAGTTTTACGTTTAAGACTTTTTCTCTTGCGTCTATAAATATCTCAAGTATAATGGCTGTGTCCTGAAATTCCATCGCACGTGTAAAAAACCAAACCTTTTATTTCTTTTTCTTCGGATCCCGTATAACACATAAAACTGGCAACAACAATTTCGTTTTTAAATGTTTTTAAAATGTCATGAAAATATAGATAAACATTTTTCACTTATCACTTAATAGATTAGAATAGCGATTTGAATTAATAATAATCAACCTTTGATAAGATTACTTTTGAATTCAAAGCTCACACTAACGTTAGAATGACGCATTTTCAATTTTTAGATTTTTTTTTTTTTTCAAAGTCTTGAAACAGTTTTCAATCTCAACAAATTTCACTTTTACAAGCTTACATAAAAACTAAACAAAAATTAAGATTAGTTAAACATGTATTTTCAAGTATCGGGTTGCAGAAAATTGTTTGGTTGATTGTTTTCCATTGAGCGAACTTGACAGGAGAATGAAGAAAAAAAAGAAAATGTTAAGAGTGTTCTGGTTATGATTTGCGGTTTAAAGTATCTGATTTGTGTTAAATTACAGCGTACAGAACCGAAGAAGGCAAGCCATGGGTGTTGCCTGTGGTAAAGAAAGTGGAACAGACACTGGCGATGGATCATTCACAAAATCATGAATACCTTCCGGTTCTTGGGTTGGATGGCTTTTGCCAAGCTGCCACTAAGCTCGTCTTGGGTGCCGATTCGCCGGCACTTAAACAAGGACGAGCTTTTGGTATTCAGTCACTCTCTGGAACAGGAGCTCTCAGAGTTGCAGCCGAATTTTTAGCAAGAATTTTACACTATGATACGTTTTACTATAGTACGCCTACTTGGGGTAAGTTAAAATCACGATTTCATGCATTGATGTACAAATTAATTTTTCATAAGTTTAAAAAATCGTTTTTTCATTTTGCAGAAAACCACAAGTTGGTATTTATGAACGGCGGATTCAAAAAAGGTTGTGAGTATCGTTACTGGGACCAAGAGAGCCGTTCAATTGATTTGAAAGGAATGCTGGAAGATTTGAACAATGCTCCTGAAAATTCGGTCATTATTTTGCATGCATGTGCACACAACCCCACTGGTTGCGATCCCACTTTGGAACAATGGAGCCAAATTGCTGACGTCATTGAAAAGAAGAGGCTTTTCCCTTTGTTTGACATTGCGTACCAAGTATGATGACTGTGTTACAAATTTTGTGTAAAACATCTACCGAAAGAGGTTTTTTTTTTTACAATGAATGGTTTGTTTAGGGGTTCGCTAGTGGAGACTTGGAGAAAGATTCGCAAGCGATACATCTGTTTGTGAATCGTGGCATGGAGACGATCTGTTGTCAAAGTTTTGCGAAAAATTTTGGCCTGTACAACGAAAGAGCTGGAAACTTGGTGGTCGTGATGAACGACACACAGGAAATAGCTCAGGCTAAATCGCAGCTGACTCTGATCGTTCGAGGGATGTACAGTAATCCTCCCAATCATGGATCTAGAATAGTTATGACCGTTTTAAATGATCCACAGTTTTTCGACCAATGGTAATTTATTCATTTCTTGTTATAAATTGTTAGAGTATCCGAGGATTTAATAAACAAGTTTCATTTAATTTTCTCTCTTATTCTATTTTAGGAAAGCACACATCAAAACGATGTCAGATCGCATCAAAGAGATGCGACATGGTTTGTACAACAGATTACAAAAATTAGGAACTCCAGGAACTTGGGAACACATTTTAACTCAGATTGGAATGTTCTCATACACTGGACTGAATGGTAATCAAACAAAATATTTTTTTCACGCGTAATCAAATGAAAAAAACAATTATAATCAATATACTAATTAATACTTGATGTTGCAGAAAAACAAGTAGAGTATCTTGTCAGCAAGTATCACATCTATTTGTTGCGCAGCGGTCGTATCAATATGTGTGGTTTGAACGAAAACAATCTGGATTATGTCGCAAACGCGATACACGAAGCGGTAACGCAGATCTAAACAAGTGCAACAGAAATTGCGCTGCTGGAGGCAGCGCAATGATTCAATCATTCTACCTCGGCGAGGCGTTAAAGCATGTTTGACCAAGTACAAAAAGTTACTAACAGATTCAACAAAAAGATGAAATGCAAAAGTAGAAATAGAAAGTACGCGTAGAAATAACAACAAAATGAGCAATAGAGTACAACAGATATTTGTTTTACTTTAGTTCCACCTATACGCGAATGTATTTATTTGCTCTATACACACTTTGGGGGTACTCAACAAATAGAGCTGAAAGTATACAGAATTAGAATATAAATGTTCAACGTGCTGGAAAAAAACTTAGATAAAAAACAGTCAATGAGAAATTATGTTAAAAAATAATGCTCAGGAAGTTTTTGTTGATAGTGAATTTTTATAGCTGAGTTCAATAGTGATTTTCAGATAAACAAAGTATCAAAGTTGAATAGTTTTAATTGTGGAAAGAAATGTAATAAAAATTTATACATTGTGTGCATAATTTTGAAAATGGGTTTGACACGTCGTGTTTTAGCATATCAACGTTATGGAATAACGGAAGTATCAATCATGAACAGAATGCACAGTCTGTGTTTATTTGCAAATGTGATTATATACTAGAAGGAAATCGTTTGACATCGTATATTAATTGTTGAATGAATATATCAGTATAGATGCAATATCCCAACATAACCGTGTTCCGTTTCCGTTCTGTTCAACAATTTATCAACAGTGATGTATAGTTCTGATAATAAAAGTGCATTTGATGTGAATCTACAATTTGTTATCGATACAAGAATGTTTCAATCATTCGATTTTGATTGTTTTCGTAAATCGTTTCATTAACTTTGTCACTGGAGGTTGAATTTTTGAAACATCTTGATCGAACTTAGGCCAATTATTACTGCCAAAAATTATGTTATAACTTGTACGATAGATCTACCGAAATATCTGTTTAACGCATTGTTGACAATTTCAAGTTGTAAATTATAAAATATTAATATAAAAAATAGAACGTTTTATTGTTGAATAGAAGTTTCTGTTGTTGGCGCTCACTGTGTGCAGAACGTGAACAAAATGGAAACAAATTTGAATATGATGAACGTTAATTGTATTTCAATCGGCATTTAAACAAAATGAATTATTAATAATGGCATTTATGCAACGATCCATTTTGATTATTTTATAACATGAAATTTTAATATTTTACACGTCTGTACTGAAAAACGATAAAATACTGATGTTTGAACCTTTTTGGAAAACAGCGTTTTTTGTTAGTAAGATACACAAATGTGTAAGTGTATTTAGGATGCCAAGTATTAGAGTTGTATTTATGAAAAAAATTGAGACCAATCGATTCAGACAATTCCTGGGGAAATGAAGTATAATATTTACACCAATCTAGAAACATGATGTGAAATAGCACTTTCGATTTTACTTTTTACAATTTGATACAACATGTATAACAAAATTTATTACAAAAAAAGTTTTATGTTTAAGAAATTGGGAGTTGCAACAAAATTACAAACATTTGTAATATTTTTTCGTGATTCTAATTTGTTTCTTCGAATTCAACTTGGAATCGCCTGAAACGTATCAAACTAATAAATACGTGTGAAAAAAATGACGTTTTCTTTAAAAAAAACTAGCCTTATAATTACGAAAATATGAAAAAAATCCTATTATTTTTTTTTGTCTTCGTTGTAACAATTGTTTTCAAGTTAAAAATGCTTTAACATTTTATAATTTCAAATTTTGCCGCTGTTTCTTTGCATCATTTTTTTGAGGTTAACTGGCCGCTGGTAAAGAGGCACACTTCTGGAGAGACAGAGTGTACATTTGACTTACCCATCTGCCTTTATCTGTGTCAACTGTGTCACTTTAATCATCAATCAGTTGTTGGATGTTTATATACAGTGTTCAATCGTACTTGCAGTGAATTTTGTTGTCAGGACAATACAACAATTGGCACTTTCAATTAAATCCGCGAGGTATTTATTTCATAGCTTGATTACAACCAAAAACCATAACCTACAAAATGAATAATACCCATCATGGGAGTTGTTATTTGACTTACAATGATTGTTATTAATTTACATCTAACATGCAAACATGATTTGTTGACATGTTTATAGCAAATCAATTGTAAACATTGCTATTCAAGTCCATAAAGAATCAATAAAAAGTGCAGTTCGTTGTTGAAAAATTAAAATTAAAATTTTATAAAATAACAAAAATGTTTAATTGGAATGAATTTTAGGTGATCGAGCAAAATGTACAATGGAATTGGATTACAAACAGCGAGAGGTTCAGGAACAAATGGTTATGTTCAGAGGAATCTTGCTCTCGTTCGAAAAACTAAAGCCAAAGTAGAGTATAGCAAAGAGGAAGATGACAGGAAAGATCAGACACACAAGCAACCGAACAAAGAGATTTTGGATCACATGAGGAAAAGAAAAATCGAAGTCAAATGCGTAGAACTGATGGACGTTTTGGAAGAACAAGGTTTCACTCAAGAAGAAATTGACGAAAAAGTAAATTCTTACAGACAATTGTTATTAGGTGAAGAAAAGAAACTGGAAGTTCCTCTCGATGAGCATGGAAGAGTAAAGTGAGCATTTTTCCCTTTGTTTTTTTACTCATTGGATGGTTTATTTCATTTTATTGATGTTTGATTGATTCATTAACATTAAATTTTAGTGTCAAAGATACTCATCAGATGGCAGAAGCGCAACAGGAAAAAAATTCAAGACTCCGAGAAGCTTTTGGGATATCCAAATTTTTTGTCGAGGGCTCGAGTTTGGATCCTGAGAGAAGACATAAGGAAGCGGAAGCCAGAGCTGCGGAAAACAAGAAGTACGAATTAGTGCGCACCCCAAGTCCCGAACCGCAGCCGCCGGTGGAAAAGAAACGCAAGAAAGAAAAGAGGAGATCGTCAAGCAAAGAGAGAAAAAGTCACAAAAAGAAGAAATCCAAGAGGCATTAGTCGTTGGAGTGGTCGCACAAATTTAGAACGTTATTACAATAAACCACAGAATAATCTTACTGTCAAACTATTAGGAATAAATAATAAAGAAAAATTTGTTTAAAAGATTGTCGAATTTATTTATTTAAAAAAATAATTCATCAAGTTCGTAATTTCAATTTCTAGTTGATCCATTTCAATTAATAAATAATGGTGATAACAAAAATATAATTTATCTCTTGATTAATCTATAATAACGAATTACAATGTAATAACATGATTTATAAATTTAAACGTAGTTGAAAATCGCTACAATTAACAATTGTTAAGAACTTTCCATATATTTTTTTGCTTTTCGGAAATATTCACATCTGTTATATTTAAACTCGAAAGCAATATCCGGCATGAGCGGATCGTCTGGGTTCGGATAATTTAACAAGGATTGTATTGCTACAAACAAATTTCCCAATGTTATTGTTGGGTTCCAATTTCCACCAGGTGGGTTTTTGAGGAGATCCAAACAAATGTGACCATTTTCATCAATATTGGGATGATACACTTTGGATATAAACTTTACTCTTGGTGGTTCCATGGGGTATTGGCCGGGAATTGTGATCTCGAGGTCCAAAACCGATCCTTCGTAAGGGCTTTTAGATGGTCCTTGTATGGTTACAGATAATAATCTGTTATTTCCTGCTTGGAACGGATAACAGCTTATTCCTTCCGGAGCGTTGGAAGCCAAAAATGCCAACTCTTTTTTTAGTCTTCTTTCCATTTTCTAAACAAAAATAATAAAATCTTAGATTGACAGTTTCTACTAACATTAAAAAAAGTTTTTATCACTTTAGACGCGTACTCAATATGTTTTGTAAACGCAGAAAAAAAATTAAATGAATGTATACAAAGTATTCTCACCTTGCATAAACGTAGGTTCAATGAATAACAACTTTTTAATATGTCAAAATTTCTGAATTTTAAGATTTGAATACAATAAAATGTAATATCAAACTTTTTATATCACTTCTTTATTTTTTACATAAAGTAATAGCTTCTCTCGAGAACGTCACCGTGACCGTTTTAAAGTCAAACGAAACAAGAAAACACACGTTCGGAATGACAATAGAGGCGAGGATAATGCAGTCGCGCAATACTACAATCTGTATGGCAACAATGTCATATAGAAATAAAGTAAAACAAAAGCATGCGATCTGGGGAACCGGTTTCGAAAAGGTGGCGCTCAGTTCAAAATTGCGTTTCTGTTTTGATATGTAAAACATTTTGTATTCTATATTTTTATTAAAAAATATTTACAAAGAAGTGCTGGTACAAAATTTGATATTATTGGCGAGGTATACATATATTTCAGATGTACATACAAAAATGTTTATCTTTTACTGTTATTAGATTTCGATACGGAAAAATGATTTTTGCTTCACACTAGAGTGATAACTTATCATCTTGCTATCAGGATGATATTTTTAACGGTATTGCAAAATCTCGACGAATATATATAAAAAAATCCGATCGTTTTTTTTTGTCAGTTTTCATTGCAATCATAAACACGCTACAGTGATTTCTCTGTAATCGTAATCATTAAATGTCACATCCTGATGATAATAATTATAATTGAGTAATTTTAAATTATTATATCGATGATATAGAATTAATGCACATTGCAACATTGCATTTCAGTTTAATCAGTTTGCGACTCCGCGTGGAAGAGACAAGATCGTAACGTGTTCATTCCAGTCTCGATTACTGAATAGAAATCAGAATAATTACGCGATTTCGAGGTAAGACAACTGGAAAAGATTTTTTAATACGATTTATTTAATATGATGCGTTTACTTATGTCTAACAATTCTTAGATTGTGAAATAATAACAAATTATCAATTGGCAGAACCTGTATCGGTTGGAACGTAACCTCAAAATTGTACTCGACTTTGTATCTTTCCAATATCGTCGACAACAGACAACAAAAATGGTGAGTAATAAAAATGACAAAACTTACATTGTTCTTTTAAAATTAGAAAAATACATTTCATAATAAACTATTACTGTTCCAGTTGAGAAATATTATAAATGTACTAAATACTAGTAATCGCATATCCGTTCTTCGAACCGGCAGTAGGACATTATCAACAGAAAATGCTGCAGGTATGATAATTTAGATCAATATTAATGACCAAATGCCGAAGTTCAAGTTGTTGTTAAAAAATTTGCAAAACTTTACGTTTTAAAATCAAAAAGAAAGTGTTTGGGACCGATTTTTCAAACTGACATTTCATTTTAGAACCTACACCAAAAGCTAAAACTATGTCCACAGAGGAAGACGTTATTATAGAGGAAGTAAGTAGTACTGAAACTAAATTAATTGTTGTAATATTTTAAAACTGTTTTATTTAACTTTTTTCCACTTTATAGAAAAACAACACGGGCATAATAACACTGAACCGTCCAAAAGCTTTGAATGCTGTTAATTTGTCGATGGTTAGCAAAATATATTCAGTACTTAAACAATGGGAAGATACCAAAGATCTAGTTATTGTGCGTGGAACAGGAGAGAAGGCATTTTGTGCTGGTGGCGATGTCAAAACGCTAGCTTTAGCTTTAAGAGAACGAGGCGGTGACAAAGTAGGAAAGGAGTTTTTCAGAGCAGAATACACGTAATTTATAATCCATTTTTATTTATTAAAATGTTTACACTGTATTTCTTGTTTGGGTAATAAATTGAGGACTGTTTTTTTCAGAATGAACCATCTAATTGGAACATATAAAAAACCATATGTTGCATTGATTCATGGTATCACAATGGGTGGCGGCGTTGGATTATCCGTCCATGGAAAGTATAGAATTGCAACCGAAAAAACTTTATTCGCCATGCCAGAGACTGCGATTGGTTTGTATCCTGATGTTGGCGCAAGTCATTTTCTTCCGCGGTTGAAGGGCAAATTAGGCCTATTTTTAGGTTTAACTGGACACAGATTGAGTGGTAATTATTTCGACAATGTAACAATTTCAAGAGGTAGACTTTGAATCGATGATTTAATTTGTTTTTACTTTTTAGGTGCTGATGTTTTGCATGCTGGCATAGCAACTCACTATATAACGTCAGACAAACTTGAATCTTTGGTAGATTCATTGGCAGATGCAAATCCTGGAGATATAGAACATATTTTGACCGAGAATCAATCTAAAGTAGAGACGGAGTTCAGTTTAGCACCATTTTTGAAAGATATCAATGACTTATTCAACGAACCTTCCATGATGGACATCGTAATGCGGTAAATTTTTTATGAACAATTATCTTTGTACATTATAATACAAAAGTATTGAAATTTTCTTCACTTCAAATGTATAAACTTGTTTTAGATTGAGACATGCAGATTCCGAATGGGCCAAAAGTTTGCAACAACAGTTGTCTAAAATGTCACCGACATCTTTGAAACTAACGTTCCAAGCTTTGCAAAAAGGAAAAAATAAAACGTTGGCAGAATGTTTGAAAATGGAGTACAGACTGTCTTATTCTTGTATGAGAAAAGAAAGTGACTTTTATGAAGGTATGATGATATTATACAACTGAATGCAGTTTAGTAATATAAGAAAAAACATAATATTTTGAATTTTCCATAGGAGTCCGTGCCTTATTGATTGACAAAGATCAGAGTCCGAAATGGAATCCTAGGAATATAGGAGACGTTACAGATAAATACGTACAGTCACATTTTGCACCACTTCCAGAGGGCGACGAGTTAGAATTATAAGTATTCTCATCACTTTCATGACTTGACAAAGTATTCATGTATATAAAACAAACGGTGTTCAATGGTTTGAAACAATGAATGTACAAGCATTTGTACATTTTGAATTTGTAAATATCGTTTTTACTTTTGTTGAATAAAAACTTTTTCGTCATAATGCAAATTGATCATTTTCATACCTACTGAAACCATTTTAACATTTCCTATCTCTTCTAAAATTGACAACAAGTTTAAACAATTATGTCAATTACACTTACAAATAATTTTTTATCGTAAAATAAATTTACGTTAGTAATTTTGAAGCCACAGTTATAATGAACATCGAGTTGTTGACTTATCAGTTGCTAAAAATTCTTCGACCGAATGAGTGATTAAAAACTTAATCTTTATAGAAAAAATGGTATTATTGTAATAGAAAAATAAGTTCAATTATCTTGTTAATTTTACGGTAACCAATTAACTATTATAATACCTTTTCTTACTTCATAGATTAAACGCGTAATCACAGCATCAGCCTTTAATAAAACTCATTTCAGTTTCATTAGATTATTCTCACAACAAGAAGGTAAAACACAATACTAAATCAAGTTATAGTTCGTAATCATAATTAATTTGTTCATTGTTTCTTTTACAGCCTCTTTACCTTTCAAAAATGAAAATAAATCGCAACCGTTTGAAAAAGATAATCATATCATTATCAAAGAGGTACGGCATACATTTTAATTTTACATATTTTATTTCTAACATTTAATTGTTTTTAATAAAATGTTATTTGATTTGATTCAGATCTTCGATAAAGGCGTTTTGATGCTGAACCGAGAAGAAGCAATGAATTCCGTTACCAGATTGATGTTGAGAAGAATGTATTCAACCTTCATGAAATGGGAAAATACAAAGGGCCTAGTCATCATTCGACCGATGGGAAATTTGAATTTGTGCACCGGAGGTGATTTGAAAAGTTATTACAACGCCATGAGAAAGAGAGACGAAAATTACAAGCGATCGTTCGGGTGAGATAAAACGTAGAAAACGCTCTCCGCAAGTGAAAATTATTTTGTTATGTGTTTCTTGACGTCTGCGAAGCGAATCAGGAAATACCAAATCATCATGACATGACATAAGATCAAAAATTGGCGTCGTATTAACAGTTGTAATTTTTCCAGTTGTTTAATGTATGCAACTTGTTACTTGTTGGGTACATATAAAATCCCGTATTTATCTATCATGCACGGCCCGACCATGGGTTTCGGTCTGGGTATGTCGGTGCACGCAAAATACAGGATAGTGACTGATAAAACTGTTAGCGCAATGCCGGAGCCTAGAGTTGGCATGTTTACCGATGTTAGCAGCTCTTATTTTTTGCCTCGACTGAAAGGGAAACTGGGATTTTTCTTAGCATTAACTGGATACAAACTGAGAGGTGCGAAAAGCTGTCTGCTGTCTGAGACCAGTTGTCAAATCAATTATCCGATTGCTAATTTGAAAAATTAGAGAAAATGTATTGCAATTGTGATTGAACGAGCGATATGACTTTTGTACGTGATAAATGCGTATCATTCTTGCAGGAACTGACTGTTTGCATGCTGGCTTGGCAACGCATTATGTTCCCAGTGATAAACTGGAATCGGTTTACAAGAAGCTATTACAACTTGAAGTATCTGAAATTGGCCAATTTTTGGACCAGAATTATGGAATCGCTACTGGTGCATTCAGTTTAGCACCATATTTACCATTGATAGATCATTGCTTTTCACAAGATAACATTCTGGACATCATTAAATGGTGATTTATGCGTCTTAATTTACATGACCTATATTTAAATGACCGATGACTTTTATTTTGAATTTAAATTTTTACTATATCTATTCTGTCTGTTTAAAATAAGCTTGGATGAAGATGGCAGCGAATTTGCAAAAAAATTGGTTCAACAGATGAGGTCAACAAGTCCTACTGCCTTGAAGATTTCTTTTGCTGCACTCAAGAAAGGCAGCCACAAAACTTTGGAAGAATGTGCTCCCACCAGTGCAATTTGGGCAAAAGTAAATTTGAAATTAAAGTTGTTCACTCAAGATTTCATCTTCTTTTTTTTTTTTTTTTTTTTTTTTTTTTTTCAGGAATTCGAGCTGTTTTGATTGACAAAGATCAGAAGCCGCAATGGAGTCCAGCAACCCTTGAAGAAGTGTCCGATAATGATATTGAAAATCTCTTTAAACCCATGCCAGATGAATTTGAACTGCCAACTCATCGCGAGATCCTGTTCATGTAACGTAATAAAGATCATAGGTGAATTTCCATCCTTTTTATTCATAAATAGAGTACAACAAACGAATCAATTCATAAAAAGAAAACCTCGAGAATCGTTTTGTACAAAGGTAAAAAAGAAAAAAATGTTGGTATAAAAGCACGAGGTACATGGTATACAAGTAACTTAAAAATTTATTCACGCTAGATTACAACAGGAAGTCGTACATATGCATTAGCTTATTATCACTTATATATCGTACTGGTGTAACGTTGCCACCAATTGTATTTACAACTCTAAATCTTTTCTTGTGGCTAAAATGGATATAATTAACGGTTATGCTTTCAAGAGGTCATGACAACAGACAATGGGATGGGAGTATGACGATGACGCTCGCGATAGTTTATCTTCAAGTGCTATAAAATTTTGATTCAAATCCACCTTTAACGGCTCGTCAAATTCATTCGTACAGTTTCGTCGAATTTCGTTAATGCAATTTTTGATTAACAACTTTTGGTGACACCAATTTGTAAAAAACTCTTTTTCAAAGTGCATTATACGGCGTATGGCAATTCGTCCAGCAATCTTATTCTATATCAAACTGCCTACAGATATAATGTCAATTGTATGCTTTTCGAGCGAAACAAAAAATAGGGATGAACGGTTAAGAATTGGATGTCAATGGATGATGGGTCGTGAATGGACTGCTGGCAGCTTATTCATAATCCTCCTCGTCTGGTCTGACTTGGGGTAATCTTCTCAAGTTCTGTTGTTGCTGGGTCTGGGGTCTTCGTTGCTGCAGAGGGATGTTAACTTCCTCGGGGCTTCTGAAAACTTGGTTGATGGCGGACAAGTGGTAGGGTGTCGGGGATGGTCTGGCGCCCGATGGCAAGCTGTTGATGGTGGTCGATTGTGACTGGCCCAGGTAAACCTAAGGTCAAGATCCAATTAGGATGCAAACAAAAATGAAACGAAAAGATGCATTTGAAATGATAAGTCTGGCGTGCCCCACAGGATCTGATGAAAGTGAAACTCGGATTAATTGGTGGAAACTCACCTGCTGCACTGGGCGTCGTTGCTGCTGGAGCGGAGCGTTATTGGCGTGGTAGAAATGCGAGTCACGTTCATCGGTGTAGACCTCAGCTGGGAAGTACCTTTCGCTGTAGCGCACAGTTACGTTCGGCTTGCTCTCGGCTTCGGCCAAGTTCAGTGGCTTGTACAGATACTCGTTGACGAAATGGTACTGCGAGCTCTTCTTGCAGTTGACGTCTTTCTCCCCGCTGGGTGGCATGCAGATCAAGTGCACCTGCCAATGCGCAACGTTATAGAAATCAGTCTCGCCCAATTAAAGATCGAATAAAAAGATTTCTGCATGGCTTGTAAATGCAAACGAACTCCAATTATTCGCGAGATGTAATACGATAGAAACGTATCGGTGCGTAAGATTAATTACCTGATGGAAAGTAAATCCTTCGGGACAGATCCAAGAGTGCTTCGCGTTGTCCTGGCAGTAATGGAAAACTTCGCAATTAAGGTCCTCGTCGGCATAATATCCGGTCTGCTTGCCGACGCAATCGAATTTGCTCTGAGGCAGCAGCAGGCTTAGACGATCGGGTTCCTCCTTCTCCTCTTCCAACTCCTCGAGTTCAGCCTGAAACGATTCCAAATTTTTTTCAAACGTCCAGCTAACCAACCTTCTAGCTCGATCAACTTACCTGCTGCGGTCCAAAGGCTGTCTGACCACGAACATTTCCACGTTGACCGTTAGCTACTCGAACGCCCTGAGAACCAGTTGGTTTACGGTAAACAATCTAAGAATGTCACCATCATTATCATCATCGTCAAAGCTGAAGTGCAATTTATCAACGCTTTATAATTTTAGACAGACGTCACTCACCTGGTTTCCGGGGTTTCTGTAGATCGGCGCGAGGGACGGAGTTGGTGTCACGTTGTTGTCTTCATAACTGGCGTCTCGGTAGCCCTGAGAACTGCCTAGACCTGAGGAATAGAGTGATCCCAAACTGTTGGATTTTCCTGGATAGGCGACCGATCTGGTCTCTATAGAGTCGTATGGATTTTGGGCAGCGACCATCGTCACTCCCACCGCCAGAATAACACGATACATCTCTGCAACAAAAATTTGTTCATATCACTTTTGAAAGTCTTGCACAAGGTTGAAAATTTGTCTTCGACATATTTTGTTTTATTCATAATGCAACGCAGGAGAAAAAGTAGATGTAAAATAGCTCATAAAATTTCCAAACGCCGATTTAAAATGAGTTGTAACTTTCCAAAATGTGCGGTTTCATGCTGGGTGTTGAAAATGTGCAATTTGAGCGCTGAGTTTAGATGCGAAGAAAAGTGAACTGAATTTCATGCTTGGAATATACAACAAAATCGAATGTGAGAGTAATTTATGGCTGGGACGTATGAGTTTCGCGTAGCCACACCATTACCGTGACCCATAAAATTACTTTATGTAACCATAATGCGTGTTATCACTCGGAGCATTAAAATGCGCTTGACCTCGACGAAAACTGTCGAAGAAATATTAAATCACGTTTTAAAATTCAGTGCAAACTTTTCAAGTATGATTTTTAATTCTGTAGTTCATGCGGGACGTTCAACAACTCTTTCCCCTCGGGTGTGCAAATAATTATAGATTTGTTTTAATTTTAATCCTTCTAATTGTTAGTTAGATAGCGATTCTTATCTAATCAATTACCAAGTTAAATAACAATGGCGGGATGTAAATTCAATTTGAGCATGGGATTTAGAGCGAAGAGTAAGAACATTTTTTCGGCACGGTTTTCGCACAGATGAAGTCTCAAGATAATTATTTAATTGCAACAGGCCTCGCGGCAGGTGTTCAAAATATCATGCGGGGTAACACGCGCGCGTCCGCGAATATAGAAACGATCATTTCTCATACTTTCTAATTCAACATTGTTTCACAGCTCATCCGTATTATTCCAGACGCGCGTAATTATGATCGATAAAAAAAAGGCTGCGGATCCAGCCATCGAGCCTATCAAGAGAATCGTCTCGCTATCGTAAGGATAAAGGATTAATGATTCTTGAGTGAATGAAAATTCACTTTCTACTGGTGTTGTGCGGAGTGTTTATGAATTCGCCATATGAAATAATTTTGAACCGCTCGCTTTCTTATTTGATACTCGAAAACATTTTCTGTAATTTGCGCCTTTTTAATTGTCAGTTTTTATTCTCCTTTCGTGCGCTTTTTATTTTTCATTTCAGTGAAATTTTTGGGGACGCGATTTTTGCTTCTTTTTACAGACGAGTGAAATTTTCGGCTGGAGGACAATAAAAAGCTAAACTACTTTTTCTCATTGGTAGCTC
This sequence comes from Trissolcus japonicus, assembly GCA_030522925.1. Classification (NCBI taxonomy): domain Eukaryota; kingdom Metazoa; phylum Arthropoda; class Insecta; order Hymenoptera; family Scelionidae; genus Trissolcus; species Trissolcus japonicus. The sequence continues at coordinate 32,802 of JAPYZS010000649.1, read as the reverse complement.
CTCTTTTTATTGCTCATGTCCAATCAAGTTGAAAAAGAAGGTTAACGAGCGAAGGCAAAAGCGACCTAGTGACAAAGTCTTTTTTTTTATTTTTAATAGCTCTCTAAAGTCTCTTGAAGTCTGCTGAATCCAACGTGGTTCATTGATTGTGACCGAGAACTTGTCAGCAAAATAAAGTTGAATTTTGGCTTTGCTCACAAATGTTTCACTTTCTACAAATTGATACAAAAACAAATAAGTCTTATAAAATATAAAGTTTGGAACGAAAAATAAAATTGAACGTTCGTGAAATAAAATGATGAATTTTGTTTGTAAGGATCAAATCTAAACAAAATTAGATCCACAAGCTGTTGCATAATAAATTTAAAAAAATGATCGGACTAATAAATGAAGAAAAAAAGACTTGGAAATCCTTTGGGATGCGAGGAAAATGGCATACGCAATGTCGAGCAATTATACGGAGATCAAGTTACGAAAATAGGCATAATTCGCGGAGCCTGAAGTTGTGAAAAGAGATTCGATACCGTTCAGCTTTCTTGACAATCTGAGCAATGAATTTCCCAAACTTGTCGATGTATTTTCTCTTTTCCCAAGGAGACAGTTACGTAAATCTCTTTCTTCTCAGTGCAAAGGTTATACGTGACCGGCGGTTATGCATTTGATATAACTGATTTTCATTGCATCATTTTATCGTTAAACTACGATCCGACTTGTTTGTAGATCAAACGCATCCTTTTCGCGAAATTCTTAGGCAGCATTTTTCGTTCACCGACCCGCGAACAATGCAAAATATAAGCCTCGCTTGAATGTTAACTGATTTCATAGAAAATCGACAGTGCAGAATCAAAAATTAAAATTGAATCGTAAGCAAAATCAATTTTCTCATATAAGAAATGATCAATTTTATCCCTGCTAGTATTTACCGTCCGTGTGCAAAGAATGTTAAAGTTGTTGCGGTTAATCGCCACGAATAGTTGTTGTTGATTATGCATGCAATTTCTGATAAAAATTCACAGGCCAGTTTTGTGGACATTTTGGGTGACATTTTATTGCCAATTTTTTTGAATTCTTAAAAGTGAACCGGTCATTCAAGCAGTCACATTTAGACCACTTTTCCTAATTTGTCATTCAAAATTGCTTGTGTCATTTTTCATGATAATTCGGATACAACATTTGCAAAAAAAGCAAATGATATTTTGTAATATCACGTCACACAAATTACCATCACGAGATTTAAGTTGCACGATGGTATAATTAATTGTTCATTAAGGAATATACATTTATGACAGTGAAAGCATAATGTGAAAATGATACATCACGTTGGGATAATCGTGCGATTCAAAGTTTCATCGTCGGAGCAATTAGCATCTCTATAAATTGAGCATTCAAATATGTACTAGGTAATTATAAGATAACGAAAAATGTATCTCTATCGGAAGCGAAATTCGGATAAAAATGAAATTGCACTTGAAATATGTGATTATCCCAAGAGCGCGTTTATAAATGATTACTATTTGGTGTGCATTAAAGGTGAAAACTTGTGTTTACGCTCGGCACAAATCACGCCCCAATACAATTTTAACGAATCGAACGCGTTTGATCTTCCGTGCCGGTTTCTCCATTTCACGCGAATATTTGATGGAATTATCGAATTGCGGAAATGACTTTATTGCTTTATGCACCAATCAGACGATTATCCTTGAATTCGCCGGGATAAAAGTTCAATTTCAATCAGAATTCATTAGAAAATTGATTACTCTTTCCGCGATAAATTATCTGCAGGATATGTTGTGCGCGCTACAACACGCTGTTCAGCTTACTTTGTTGCCAGATAAATGGGTGAAAAAATTTTTGTTTTATCACAAAGGAAAGACATTTGTCTCGTTTTCTATCTGATAATTTTGAATATACAATACTCACTTGACGGGATCTCGGTATCTCAGTCTTTTGTCACCAACCAACAATGCGCAAATGATAAATGATTGGTATTTTAGTTCTGACTAATTTTTGCTGGGCTAATCAAATACAAAGCGTGAAATCAATTCTTGCAATTCATCAACGTGTTGATATTAGAAAACATCGGCCATTTGTTAATATGAAATATTAAAACAAATCTCATGTTACAAAAATGAAAACAAAATATCATAAATTTCGTATACTTCGTTTCAACCTTTCTTTTTAACCATTAATTGGTCGCGCGAATTTTTCAAGATAAGTAATCGCGTGGCAGCCGACAAATTCATGTTTTACAAGATTCTTTTTAGTTTTGATAAGGTTTTGTTTTTTCAATTAATTAAACGCTTTTATTTTTTGATTGTAAGCTGCCCCTGATGTATTATTTGTATAATAATTAAATAAATAACTTAAAAATTAAGTTAATCAATTAACAATTTAAGTAATTGAAATTTTTTGTTTTATTTTCATTATATTAAAAATTGTTAGACTGAAGAGTACATTCAAGAATATATCCAGAGTACAAGAGTAAATTTTTAAAAACATTTTTCTGAAATTCAAATGTTAAAAGAAAGAATCAAATTGAATCAATTAAGTTAATTAGTTAATAGTACTTGATTACATATGTTATTCCTTCCTGTACGTAATCAGCGGATCAGCGGAAAAAAATTGAGATCGGTCGATTGAGTTTAGATTATAACAGAGAAGCGCATCGTTAGCGGGGAACGTGATGTTTCATTCATGATGTTACGAAAGAGCGCAAGGTTGTCGATAAATTGCAATAAATCTCGGGGGGAAATTGATGTCGAATTAGGCGCGAGAGCGGCGGCGGTGTTAATGAACGGCGACGGCGGAATTGGTCGGGGCGCATTCCGTCGAGTTCGCGGAGCGTGTTCGTCAAGCGGACGATTAGGAAGCGGTCGTCGCTCCGGTGAAAGTGAGAGGGCGCGAAACAAAAATGGAACAAAATCGTCGGGGCGTTAGGGACGGCCAAGTCGCTATTTTGCGCTCGGCCATCTAATCGGATGAAAAGACTCGCACGATATCAGAAAGCGATAAACCGTCGCATTTCGTTACTTTCCACGACCTAATGATTTCTCTGCCGCGCTACCGTTCTCGGATATAAAATACTTTCTCCGCAGAGAAACGATGCGTTTTTCCAATTCCAGAGCCGGGACAATTAATCCGTACTCAAATTAATTAATTACACAATCGATTGATTGACGAGTCGTGCCCGCCGGTCATTGCAGCGATTCAGGTCTCGCGTTCGAACAATGCAAAATGACGGTTTTTTTCTATGCCAACTCGGAAGAAAGAGCGTTACAAAACAGCCGGATAATAAATAAAACTATACCCACCCCATAAACAATCTCTTAATGCTGATTGGAATCTGATAAACGACCCCCGCTCGCTGCTAAACTATAACACTTTCGAAATTTGCAAAGTTGTTTCTGCGCTTTTGTTAGCCACACTAGAATAATGTTTGCAATTTATTGGCCGCGAGGTCCTAACTACATATCCGTTGATCCGGTTGACTCAACAATTTATATTTTTAACAAGCCGCAAATTTTTCTTTCCCCTCTTCTGTACCGTGTGAGTCATACAGAAACGATAAATCATCGCATTTTTTTAAACCGTTGAATAGTCTCGTTTTGAAATAAATCTTCTTTTTAATAATGCTTGTAATTAAGAAAAATATTTCTGTTGTCTCATTTTTTTGGTTTCCCAAATGTAATAAGAAAATGAAAAAAAAAAAGGTTCATTATACTCGTTCCCGACCCGAGAATTGTGAGAATCGACAATGTAGTTAAAAGTCTATAACTTGCAGTAACGTTTTTTCAGCGCCCCTTTTTGCAAATCGGAAAGACATTGCACCAAGAGCGATCGTAACGCAGAAAGGCGAGAAAAGCGATTGCGTCATGGAAAAAGAGATAGTTGTCCTTATAACGACAAGAATGTTCCAAAGTATTCGCCTCTTTTCGTATTTGCGGCTTAAACCAGTTTTGCCCGCAAGGGGTTTACCGTATAGGAAATGTGGAGCATGTTTTATTACCGCATTTCATCTCTATTTTGCCCGAGTTGAACAGATGACAATTATATACCGTTTGATTTGTGACTTACTAACGACTTGGTAATGATTTTTCAATACCAACTTTTGCAATCAAATTTGTTAATTAATAAATTAACAAATCATCCAAGTTTAATTGTTCAATAACGAAAAAATAAATATTGAACTGATTCAACAGATAAAAACCGCGTTTATTATTTTATTTTATTGGTTAGTAACGAAAAAAAAAATTGAACTGAGATATGTATTAGAGAATTGAATATTGTTTTATTAATTAATTTGATAGGTTTCAAGATAAAAATTTAGTTTTATTTGTAAAATTTTGCACTGGTTGATTTGGTTTATTTGTTTTGATTAATATTGATTGTTTATTGATAAGCACTTGGGTGAACACTTGCCTGTTCTATGACGAATACCGACGAGTAGGCACAGAAACTGAACGGACAACACACACGGGGTTTATCTCGGGTAGTTGGTAAGACATTCTCTTATATAGCTTTGCACCGCTGAAAGTTTCCTCTACCAGAGTCTGTTCATAGTGGGAGATTCAAAAATATATCGAAGATGATGTTCCGAAATTACTTTTTTTTCCCCCTACTATTTGGTATTGAATAGAAATTATTGAATTGTAATTTCTCTTTTTCTTATTTGCGCAACGTAAATGGCAGGACATCAATGGAATTAGAGATTTATTAAATTTCAAATTTCTGCTTTTGTCGAACGAATTTCACATCAATGAACTAATCAATCAATAAATCATTTTTCATCGGGATAATTTTGATTTTCTTATTGCTTTTTCTAGATCAAAAAATTTCTTTTCCAATAAAACAAGAATTTTGAGCTGATATATTTCTTAATGACAATTAATAATTTATTATACTCGTCGTAAAGAGTAATTGATAGTAAATGCATTTTTTGCAATTTTTTATTTTGTGAGTACGATGTAATTAAAAATAATTTCAACGAAATTTGAACTATTTGAATTAATAATGTTTTTATTTTTGAACAACAATACAAAATTTCGAGTCAAGAATGAAAACATAAGAGTGATTACGATGTTTGAGCAAACAGATGTTTTTTGTCGTATTAGTTAAACAATGCCGCGAAGTAAAACTGTGAACGAACAAAAAGTCATTGAGTTACAATTTATCTGCGAAAGTAATGAAAAAAGTGCTACATAACAAGAGAAATTAAGGTACAAATAAATGCTTTTTCTTCTGTGATGTCTAACAGTACATTAAAATTTTCACTATAAAATTATCAATATCTCCCTTTTGTGTGCCCAATTACGAAATTTCATCGATATATGTTATTGCATAATTATTTCATTTGTAAAATATAGATTTTTTATTTATCAAAACCCATCAAAATCACAATGTAATGTTTAATATTATATTTATAACCAAAAACTTTGATTGAGTTTCAGAAAAAAAGTCTACGCCATATTCAAAAAAATAACTTTTTTAATCAGAGGTATGTTTACGCATATCGTAACCTACAATTTCACTTGAACTTGGAATTGATCTTAAACTTTAAGTTTCCGCTTTGGTGTGCATCAAAGAGTGAAAATGAGATTGGCAGTATGCAGACGATTATGCAATGAAAGATTGAGAACATATACCGTACAAACATCATTCCAATCTTTGTATCTCTCACATATATGTACAATTACATCGATGACATATATTTTCGTATTTAATATAATTGATGTACAATAAATTATTTAAATTTATTTAAAGACGCGCGTTGCACGCAGTTGATGATCAAATGAAACACTGATTTCCTTCATTTGTCAATATTTTCTGTAAAATTTGCGTTAGTATTGTATGTATGTAGAGAAATTTGTTCGAAACCAACAATGTTTATTTACATTTCTATTGATTTGTTCATCGCAACAAGAAAGACAATTAATCTCAAAATTAAGTGCTGATTGTGATCATGTAATGCGCGCGCATTAGATCTCTACGCATGAAGTCAACAACTATCTCTCATCTGCAGTCAACTTCAAAGGTATCATCACTAACTTATTCGTTCCAATAATCGCAATATTTCATTCATACATCAAAGACAATCTCATGGAACATGTGAATTATATATTACCTCTTATGGAAATCCTATATCTTTGATTTTTATTCAATTTTTGGTTTCAGAATATAAATAATTATTCCAACAAGGTATAAAATCAAGTGAAATTCTTCAAGTTTGAGATGGCACTACGAATCGTAGTCCCTCATCTTTTGTCTAGTTCCAATGAAAATACTACCATTCTATTGTCCTGTTTTTTATTGTTTTTTTTTAGCATCAAATAATCCTGCAGACAAAAAAAAGAGACACTACTGACATTTTCAAGAATTTTTAAATAAATAACAATAAAAACATCTACTCATTGAATAGAAATACATCCGTGAAGTTTATGGTTTTGTTTACCTGCTGTATTTTCAGTTTGTTTTCCGAACCAGGTGGAAATGTGTGTCTACGTCTAGATATAATGATGCAAGAGTGTATTGAACTGATGTCAGAGTCAAAGCTCCAGAGGCCTGTCTGCCGAGTTTGGTTTTGCAATCGTAAAGCGGATCGCAGTTTTTGTTAATTAATTACAAAAGCAGCCCCGCTGTGAGGTATAATAGAATCTACTCCAAGTTATCTTAATAGAAATCATAGGTTAGGAGGCAAGTGCGTTTTTGGATGCTTCGTTTGACTGTTCAAATGGGTAAAGTGGATAATGAAGTAGTGAAATGTGCAATCTGGCCTGACATATATGAGACGGGTCGTCACCTCCTTCTGCGTTACGAAATTCGTCTGGAAGAATGCGTGCGCTCAGTACCTGTCATATATAGATACATTTTTAAGAGAAGAATCTCACTTTTTTTTTTAGAAAATCGTTTCCTAAAATAAAAAGGTACACGATTTTCGAAAACAATTTCTTTTTGTTCAACGTTAAGAAATTCTACAATGTGTTACGCATTTAAAGTATACATGGTATAAATTGCCGGTATTATAAAAGAATTACTTGGCCGACTAGTCATAATATGATCTTTATACTGGATCGTTGTACAGTTGTCACAAAACTCGTTTTCTATGATTTTTAACATGCAGCTCACTAGAGAACAATTTTTTTCAGAGATACCGAGCTCGTATTTCTGCAGTTCTAATTTATTAGACGGATTGATCTCCATTCAAGTTGAATCGTTAACCAACATTTTTCAAAAAACACGAATTTTCTCAAAAAATTATTTTTCAATAGTTATTTTTCCATTGATCACAAACTGTTTAAAAAATCAAACAAATTGAATAATAAATTAGCAGTACTTATTTCCTCGCATACAATTTTTCCAATTGATTATATTCAAATTTGCACATTGTTTTTCTAATAAGAATCAAATTCGAATGCAAAAATGGAAATTTACACCGACCAGATGTATATTGTAGTTGTATTGTTTACAGTCAAGTCCATCGCAATATCCTATAGCTGCTATGTGATCTATTGTTCCTTCACAGTTTGCCATTGTTTTTCCAAGCTTATTTTCATTTATGTTTTTTGTACTCATTTTTTTTTCGCGCGGCCTAAGAAGGAACAGTCAACTTTGCGGTGTGAAGTTCTGTTGTGAATATATCGCCTCGCAAAGTGTATGTAAATCTTTCTCTTGGCTTTCCTTGTAAACGCGGATCGGTAAGAAATGAACGTTGTAGTTCATTTGTCAACGTGCAGGCGTGGGTTCGAACATTTTAACAGATTTTTTCAGATAAGATATTCACGTTACATTAAACTGTTCGATTTCAGTTTAGGTGAAAATATGTTTGGAGATTCTTATGAGTAATGAAAAAACTGTGCATCTGAATCAATGTCATCGAATTTTCATAAGGATATAAAATTAAAAAAAAAACACTAAAACCCAAAATGAATATGATTTTTTTTATTACTTGTTAATGTTTCAACAAGTGTAACAAGTTTTTTTTCTATGCAACATTTTCTGTTTGTTCTCTTAAAATCAATTCATTTCAATAACAAAAGTTCTCGGTAGGTGAGTGATAAATTTTAAATTTCGCACAATTATCTCAAAGTTTATCGACGGTTCATAAAAATATTGAAACGGCAAAAATTGTTGCACTTGAATACATTTATTACCGTGAATTTTTTGTTACTTTCATCCGAGTTATGTGCGCCGCTTTAAATATATAGCAAACCAATGTGCAGTGCATATATACCCCAGCAAAATTACAAGGCCAATGTTCCGCGGTCCGTCAGAATTTATAGAATGTTCGTGCATTTATGAAATGATATCTTTCTTTTGCCTGTAGATAAATATCGCTCAAAACGTATTATAATTTATCAAATGAATTTTTAACGTAATTTTGAATTACGATGAAAGAGAAAATCTATTAAATTGTTGTTTAAAAAAATACATTTAAACAACAAATAAAAAATAAGATAAAACAAAATAGTTATTAAAAAACTGTATTTGTTAAACTTTTTTATTAGCTAAGCCAAAATTTTTCTGAAATAACTAGCAGTATCATTAATTTAAAATATAGACCAAAAATTTGTATTAAAATGAGATTGGAAAAAAAAAATGTTTTACTAGTTGCAGAGTCGGAAGTAATTATTTTGAGATGGAAAGTTCATTTAAATGATTTGGAATATATATCTGTGATTAACATACACGTTTGCAGGATCTCTTTTAGATATCACGAGTATCAAGGTTGTTGAATTGAATTATTGGTATGTGATGGCTATTATCTATTATTGACACAATCATTGGAGTAGAAATGCAATTGGAATGCTGCGAGATCAATGACACAACCATAATACAAGCATGGTAATGGTATAAATAATAAAATTCAACCAATTGACACTATCGATATAACATTTCGATAGTGCATAAAAATGGAAGACAAAAATAAATTTGAACCTTTCGTATAAGTTCACTTTTTTACATCTGTTTATATCAACTTTACATTATTTGCAACTTTATTGTAAAACACGAATATGTTTTTTGAATAAACTTTTTTTATCTCTGCAAGTCAAACAAATAATTTGCACACAATTTTTGCTAAGTATATAAAATTATGTACTCTCGATTTTATAAACATAAAAATACATTTTAAAGAGTTTATATATATAATTTAAATGCACTTTTTGTTTACGGTTGTTTAAACAATCAGTTTTCATATTTGATTTTGGTTTTCATAAATGTTCAAATGGTCGGTACGTTTACAAGCGCAGTTGTAGCGGGTATGTGAAAGAAAAAGGCTCGGATAGAATGCAAAATTGTGGTCAGAATTCGACAACGTTTACCGGTAAGCGGTGAAAACAATGACCTTCTCGTGTAACCAAGTTGAAAGAAAGTTCGATCCAATTTCATACATTTCAATACATTAGTCGTTATTCAGTGCGTTGCATTTGACGAAGGATGATTGTGTTTCTGTATGAAAACAGAGAGTGTGATATTTTGACTTGATAAAACCGTTTTGAAACTTTCCTTTTCGTTTCATCTATTACTCTATATCATTACACATCTATTAAGAATCATTTGCACCTTGTAATGCATATGAACTATCTTTCCTTATGACTTCAAGTACACTTTATATAATAATCCTTTTATCAGATAAAAGAAATTCGTGATGAAAAATTGTATGATCAACTTGACAAATTGTATCCCTTCAACATTTTTATAATAATGCGAATTTTATAATCTCGAACAGATTTCACAAAAATGATGATTTTAGCCCTTATTTAGCACATATTAGGTCTGACAGATCACAGTGAAGAGTGAAACAAAGACCCTAAAATGGATAACCATACATAATCATATGACTAAAATTCTCATATGTTTGTTAAGGGTTAACAACGATTTTTCACTGTCGCAAAATAATGTGTTTTTAATAAATGTATAATTCATCAGAAAAAAAGCAAATCTGGACTACGTATTTGTAAATCCAAAAAACCATTTTAGTACATGACACGCATAGAAGAATATCAAGATTGCCAAGCCTGTAAAATGAATGCTAATCTCGTGTGTAGAACAATGTGTATCAATCAAAAATTTTTCTCAGCCTGAATAATGTAACAATGCACAGTAGAGTCTTCCTGAGTTCCATCTCATTGTTATTCATCTCTCGCCTATCTCTCTCTCTCTCTTTTCCTCTCTTCGATGGCAGGTGTCAAATGACGCGATCAGACGAATCACGTGGTACCATTGAGTGTACGATGAACCCACGATATTATTGCCGAGCGGGTGCGGTCCCGTTCAAAAGTCGTTGCATGTAGAGAACACTTTCACTCGATGTCGAACTTGCGAGAGAAAGTATACGTGTCTCGGCTGTGTTTCCAAATGGACCGTGAATGCAGAAATTACGCACAGATCGAGACAATAAGCCTGCGTTCAAGGATCCTCAAGGCCACATCTTGGTGGGGCGTTCAATTTTGTTTCCTCGTTATGCAAACTGATAGAATTTGCGGGCTCAAGTTAATTTTTCTTCATCACCGCTTTGTCACTTCGTTGATGATTACTTTTCTGAACCATTTTTTGAGCTTATGTAATGCGTAAAGAAACGCACTTTCTTTGACAATAACGAAGGAGAGACTTTGGGACAAAAAAATATATCATTATTTTCAAACCAATTAAATCAAGTTTATAACAACGTTGTTGTAATTGTGCGGAGCTGGATGAGCAAGATGAGAGACCACCGAGGAAATTATGAAATTTTAATCGATCAGCAATTAATTTATACGATAACTCAATTAATGAACTTTATAATGCGATTTTACAGGACGGTGTAAGATTATCGGTTGTGAAGTTTGAGGAGAAAAATAAATAATCGATTAACGATTTTTCCAATCAATCAAATTTCGAATTTTAATTAAAATATTCCATATACCGTGTGCAAGAGTGCAATCGGATATAAATCATAATATAATGTAATCGTAATTTAGTTGCAAGTGGAATATTAAATATCCATACTCCCTCTAAGCGAGACATATCAAACACCGAAGCTAAATTTTTTTACATTATAATAAACTGGTCTATTACATAAATGCTTTACATTTCGAGTAATATAAAAGTTAATAACATATAGAGAAAGGAGCCGCCTTCAATCGAACTGTGTACTATAAAAGCGCTTCTCATTAACAATATAAATTGTAACAATAAAATTACGAGATGTAACTTTTTTAAAAACACATTTGGAGTTTATTGTATAACAATTTTGTACTAAAACATATTTCCGTGGAATTGTAATTTTATAAAGTTCCATGAGTTTTTGTTACTTTTCTTATAATTTATTAGAAAAAATTGAGTTTAGGACTGCAGGCATGAGGAATATTCTTTTTATGAACCACACCCCGTGTGTCAGTTGATGGTATAATAAAATCGAGGTGACGTTAGAATGAGGTAATTTAACAGGCTTTGAAAAAAAGTACACTTTCGATTATACAAATTCGTATTTGCAAATAGTTTGTGAACAAATTATAGTTGTCTCACTCATAAAAATGTTTTCGTGCTTAGATAAATAATATTCATCTCGATTGGTGGGCGGGTTACATTTGCGTATTCGGTGAAGCACCCAATTATCCAAATGTGATTTCGCACAATGTATATATATTAAATGGCATGCAAAAGTGAATGAAATTGAACGGTTTTCAGCAATGATTGAAGCGAGGATAACAATTTCTCTTGTAATTTACCAGATGAATGCAGACTGTTGAGGCAGTTGAATATATTTTTTTCTTGAATGCAGAGTCATTACTAGAGCATGATGAGCCTGTTTTCATGCTTTCGCGATTTTTATTTGTATTTTTTTTTTTTCGTATTGATTCATATGTGCAATTGTTACTGATTAAACGAGCGTCTAACTTTTATCATCACAGGTAGGAAAAATTTCATTTTTATTGCGCGAATTAAACAGGATGGAAATTTTGAAATTTGTCTTGAAGAATGATTATTATTTAACTTCACAATCATCCAAAATTTTTGAATGTGCGAAAATTGTGATATACAGTTTCGCAATAAAGAGTCTTCGCTTAAAATGACCGAAGTCATCCGAAGTGACACGAGTCATTGAGCATCTGCTAAAAGATAACTGGCTGGTTAGTTATGAACGGGATAAATACGAGAACCAAGTTTGAGTAACATTCTAACAGTCATGGAAATCAAAAGGGGTGAAGATCAAATCGATGATTGTGATAATGATATTTTAGACGTACTCTCTGTTAGTGAATATCCAAGAGTCATGAATTTGTTAAAAAAAGACTGGTCGTCGCACAGAGTTGTGAGTGTAAACATGTGTTGTACATAATATTAAAAAAAAACAATCATTTTGATAAAATTAAAAGTCTACCATAAAAAAAAACAACCTTCTTTTTTTTTTTAATTTGAACCAATTAAATTATCGATTATTTTAAATGTTTTTCATACTTGAAAAAAATCACTTCAAATAACTATAAAAGAGCAAACAATTGGAACCTCCTTTCTGATTATATATAGGCGGCATCTGGTTTATTTTTCAAGAACTAAAATTCTTAAAGGTTTGTTGGTAAAACCGTGAATTATTTCATAAAATTTATGCTTCTGTTATAAAAATAAACAATTTGATTGTTCATTTTTAGAATTTCCCCGAAAACCAGTTATTACACAAAATTTGTGGCAAGATATTGGCGAAAAAATAATTATTCAGTATTTGCATCAACTTTTCACCAATAACATAAACCTGCTTTTCGCACAAAGTTGATTTGAATATCTGTGTGAATGAATTATGAATCTAAATATTTTTACATTCGCATATACCACAACAAAATTTTGTCAATATTCATTAAAACATCGGACAAAAATTCGCATAACTCTGATGAAATATAGTTGTTGAGGGGAGGTTGAAATCAATTGCCAGCCCTATGATCAAAATTCAATTTTCAAAAAAATTGAAAAAATTAAAATATTCTAATTTAAATAGAAAAACAAAATAAATTTAATTATGATGTTTAGCCAGAAATGGATTGAACGTATATTTTTTTTCAAAAAAGTTTCCGTATTCGGTAGAACAATTTTTTTAGACAGGATACATGAAAATAATCTTTCTACGAGATATTAAAGCGTTTTTCTTTATATTTTAAACTCGATATTGAATTTTATTATAAAATAGTTTATAATTTTTTGTTTTTTTTTAACAATTAATTATATTTTTTGTATATATTTTTATTTACATTCCATTTCTTATATCTAAAATATACTGCAGAAAACGCAACACTTTATGTATAATTCTTATGGGAAATGTTACATTTTTTAATTGGACAAATGTAATATACTTGAATTATAAAAATAAATTAAGTAATTTTTTACTTTTGATTTTTCAGTTACACTATTGGGTTGAAGAAACAATACAAAGGAAGAAAAAGGATCCCAATTTATTAATAGACATATATTATCCCAGAGGGAAAATAGAATCTGAAATATTCATTGGAATTGGCAATGTAATTATGCTTTTATTTCAAGTTTTATTATTCAAATCACTCGACATTTAATTTAACTGAATAAAATATAATTTTCCAGTTGTCATATCACATGGTTGTTTTTCTGAGTGTTGGCGAAAATTTCGATCTACTGAAAGAAGTTTGTATGCAGACTCAACGTATTTCATGGTACAGCAATAACTTTCAGATCCGCTGTTTAGTTTCGTCCTTATTCACACCTGTGAATTCCGTTTTGATTGAAATGCGGCATTTACAAAAGGGGCCGACTTACGAATATTATCCGTACAATATTTGGGTGAAACCTGCAACTGACTGCCTTAAAGAAGAGATAATGTAAAATGTCATTTTGATGCAGCACTTTTTAAATTTTTTTTAAATTCATTTCTCAATTTTTCCTGACCTTTTTTCATAAAAATTGTGAATTTTTGATAATTTGATTTGACTTCCAGAGTTCCGGATGATTGTTTTCTATCTAAAATTACTGAAGATCATGTGGATTTTGTACATTCTCAGTGGCCTCACCGAAGACTTGATCATCCCGAAATCTCCTTAGGCGCCTTAAAAACAAGAATCAAAATGAACAAAGGAATCGGGCTCTTTTCAAAAAGTAACCATGAATTGATGTCATGGATTTTGATCAGTGACTTCGGTACCTTGTCAGTACTTCATACAGTAGAGAAACATAGACAAAAGGGATACGCAGAAGTTGTCACCAAACAAATGGCAAAAGAAGTCGCTCAAAACACAAAACATGATTCAATCGCTACAATTGTTCCAGGAAACAAAATGTCGGAGAATTTTTTCAAAAAACTTCGATATACGTTAACCGAAACGGTGACCTGGATAAGTATTCCTGCAACGAATTAAAGAAATTAATTATTTTGAAATGTAACGAACATAGACAAACATTTACATATTATTGTGAAAATATCAATATTTTGAAGTTAACAGATTTAATTAAAAATTATTTTAAAAAATGATTAATTATTTGTTTTTTTTTGTTTTTAAATATAACTTTATATTTTCATAAAAGTGTTTGCTAGTGAAGCGTGTAATGGTAACATAGTTTCTAGTTATAATTTAATGTATATATCAAAGTGATATCACTTTGTTCTAAATCATTTCTTATAGTTTTGTGAAAAATTAGATTTTTGAAAGAGTCGGTAATAAAGAAATTGATTGTAAGTAAGAGAGCGTTAATTCCGTTGGTAACTCCATGATAAACCTTGACTACTACTGCCATCAATGTTAATTTTATAAACCATATCAAAGTCCTTTTATTTCAAATTTAAATGAATTTCTCATTTCGTTCAAAAGTAAAAGCGAAGAAATTATTTACTAACGAAATTCAGGACTTAAAATTGTATCATGAACTGTAATTTTTGAATCAATAGTTTCGTAAAACTGCCGTTTTAAAAAAAGAAAGAAATTGTTTTCCTTACAAAACTATATTGATTAAATACTTAATATTTATGTGTTAAATTCTTAAAATGTTAAAACGTTCCATATAATTGCATTAAAAAAGATACAGTTTGCTTATAAATAACATGCATTATGTTGCATAAGTTGCGAAAAAATTAATAATACTAATTTACAAACATTCATTGTGGCCATAAAGTTAATAAAACACCTGTTTCAAAAATTATTTTAACCCGTGGATCATTGACGACTCAAACGATGGAATCGGATAAAGGAGTTTTGGCCAAGAATCGTGCTTAGTGTTTCAATGCGATAAAGATCCATCATGGACACAATTGATGTGTCCAAGTGTAAAAACACTTTCACTGGGCGTGTTCTGGACAAGCAAAATTGGGCCACATAGTCATAACCATTCGAAGGCATGCGCAAAAGAAATTAATCATCAGTTCACATAACTAGCATTACATCACTTTAACAAGTTCATGTATTACAGAACTTGACCAATTAGTTCTCTCATGGGTATTGTCTAATTTGTAAGCAATTTTTTTCTACCTTTTCGAATTTGATAATGCGTTACTCGATGCGTTATCACCAAGTTTCTATCAACTTTTTAAAATGCTCTATCGATTCATTTTTAATGCTAAAAATGTCTCGTCCATCTCTTGCTAATTTTTTGTTCGCACCGAAATGCAACCTTGCGGCCAAATGCATTTGTTTCCAATTAAGCTCGGTACTGTGACGAGCAGTGTCGAAACTTCATCTAAGAGAGTTCAGTGTCAACAACGATTCTTGCCGAGCGTGAAAGTATCTCACACTATAACTGAGTGTTCTTTCACTCTGCAAAACCGAATGAACTTGACACATTTTATAGTCATGATAAATGCAATTTTGTTGAATAAAAATAAATTTTATTATCACAATACTTTATCTCAAACTTTGGATGAAGTTAGTGAAGATGAAGACAATTTAGTAACAATAAAAAAAACTTTTTTGAAATAATGTTTGAACAAAAATAACCAACTGAGTAAATTTTGTATAATTTTAAAAAATGTTTATAAACAGTCTGTACATTGAACAAAATTTATGGTTTCATTAAAAAGATAAAAATTATACTAAAAATCGTTTTATAAAATTTCGTTAATGAGTGCAACTTTAATTAATAAGCAGAAAGTAAACCTAATTCAAAATGAAAAAAGAAAAAGTGTTGGGCATATTAGAAAAATTCGCCATACCTTTTGAAACTTGAACGGGTCACACTTTAATGAATCCAAGTCTCGAAACTTGGCAGCATCGATTATGTTTCGTGTCGTCCGATCTGATCTACTTTTTTGAAGACGTAATACATGCAATAACAGGACACTACGTTGCGTCACTTTCTCTCAACTTCCATAGCCCGGAATAATTCTTCTCTTTTTCTGTCCATCATCAATAATTCCGTTCTCATTATTTTAATTGCCTCTTTGTAAGACATTCATTAGACTGATTACGTAGATTGGGTATATTTTGTTTAACTTCGATTATCGCTGCAATTTCTTGAATTAATTATCATAATTCATAATTTATCTGTCAACAGAGCTATAGAAAAAAATGTGTTCCCAAAAGCGGTTATACTTCAAAACTGCATCATTTCGTAAAGCATCGGGCAGACTTTTTATTGAAAATGATTTTTATCTATTAAAATGTTGAATAAATTTAATTCATTAATTAAGTGACAATTGAATGTACTTAATAATTTTCAGATCTTATATAAAAAAAGTAAAACTGGTTAATAAAAGTAACAAGTTTTTATTAAAAATTTTGCAGAAATCAAACGTACAATAAAGTTGCAAAAATCCTCAAGTTCAAAGAAAAGAAGTTTATCCTTCCACAGGCGACTTTGCATAATACTCATTTTAAATTTAACGATTATCGCGTATGAGCGAAAGACATTTATAAAAATTGTTATGCACCTATCTATATGATCCAATCTTGCACCTCTCGGTCCAATTTGCTTTGAGTGTGGAAAGAATATCTGAAGGTATTAAATAATACTGAAAGAGTTACAATGCAGTATTAAAGGACAGTGAGAGGTTTTTCGGGTATGTCGGGTGGTTATACTTACATATATAAACTCTGCAGATCTGCACATCACATCAGTTCAGTGCAGCAAGTCTAAACATGGCATTCAGGGTAAGGACCACTTGCACGCTACACATCAACCAAATAATTATAATATACAAATTGCGCTAAGTATATTGATATCAATTTATCCAAATTATTCGATTGAAAGTTATTAACAAAATTGTTATTAACAATTAATTTTAATTAATCCGTATAACTTTTTGTCAAAATTTTAAATCATTTGTTCTTATTTTAATTTAATTTTTACTTTGGCGTATCAGAATGTGTCTTATTCAATTTATCTTTGCAAATATTTACGAACATCTTTATGTGAAATTGTATAATGAAAATCATTTTTCATCATTACAGTTTGTTTCGGATTAAGTTAATACTGATAATTCTTTTGCAGTTCGTTCTCCTCGCCGCCTTTGTGGCCGCCGCCAACGCTGGATTAATCCCAGCTGCCGGAGCGCCAGCCCATCTGGCATACGCCGAAGCTCCAGCGCCCGTCGCCTACGCTGCCCCAGTTGCGAAGGCAGTAGTAACAAAAGAAATAGACCCAGACTTCGACCCCAACCCACAATACTCGTACGCTTATGATGTTCAAGACGGTCTGACTGGCGACAACAAACAGCACTCTGAAACCCGCAACGGTGATGTTGTCGAAGGTGCCTACTCCTTCATCGAGGCTGACGGAACTCGCCGCACTGTTCACTACACCTCCGACCCAGTCAACGGATTCAACGCTGTGGTCGACAAGGAAGCCCCAGCCGTCGTGGCCAAGACCATCGCTCACGCCCCAGCCCCTGTTGCCTACCACGCTGCCCCAGCCCCGGCCCCACTCGTCTACCACGCTGCCTCAGCTCCAGCTCCCCTTGCCTACCATGGTGCCCCGGCAATTGCTCACGCCGCCCCCTTAGCCTACCACGCTGCTGCCCCAGTTGCTCATGGATACGCTGCACCGGCTCTGTTGCACCACTAAGTGATATTTCTTTCAAGGCTGTACATATACATAAATAATAAAATAATTTTGTACGAGTACCAAACGTTGTTTTCTCTGCCTAAGTTCTATTTTTATGTTTTTTAGATCAATTTGTTTATATTAAAATAATTATTTAATTGCTTGAGATACTTGGGAAAAAGTATTCGATGTTGGTCAACGAGGTCAAACTGCACGGAAAAAAAATCAACCGATTATCAGTTAAAGCCTTACTGTTTTTTGACGTAACTTTTAATAGGGGAAGAAAACCATAAACATTCAGTTACTAATCACTCAAAAATAAAAAGAATATCCCTTCAATAGTGTTGTGCTATATCAAGTTAACATTCACCTAATAATCTGATGAAAGCGACATGGTGAAAAAACAGTTTTTTTTAAACAAATTTAATGATTTTTATGTCAAAGTTATATGACATTCAAATTCAACTTCCGAATCATAAAATAAACCAAATCAATAAAACTGGATCACATTTCTTTGCAATTTGGAAAAATAAAAATGAACCAAACCAACAAAAATGTTTTTGCAGTTTTAAATAATAAAACGAATAAAACTACCTAGGTTTTGTTGCAGATTAAAAAAACAAAAAAGAAATAACAAACCAACAAAACTAATGAGATTTTGTTGATGTTTAAAATAACAAAAAGAAAATAATAGAACGAACAAAACTGATAAGATTTTTTTTGTAGATTAAAAGACAACTTTTTTGGTTTGATTTATTTATTTTATTATTTATGATTTTGGTATTTTATTAAGTAAACATTAATGGGTCAATTATATTTGTTGCAGAAATAAAAATTATCGAAATTCTCATTACTAATAACTTATTAGTAATAAGTTATTAGTATATGCTAACCTTTTGGTAACCGTTCGATTTTAATTCTTAAAATTATCGAATGTAAAAAACAAATTTTCAAACTTTGAATAGATCATCGTCAGATAATATGGAAATGAAGAACGTTTTCTGGTATAAAAATTAAGAGATACCGGTAGTGTCTCATGCCAAGTATCAAGCAGGAAAGTATACCTATATATTCTGCTATGCGGTTTAGGGTTTTTTTTACCCTTGCTGATGATAAGAGTCATGATATACTAATAATTATCTTTTATACATTTTTATTTTAAAAATAGATGACAAAAGAAAAGGCGATACCAACTTGAATTAAAAAAATCCGACCATTCTTTATTGACCCACAATCGTTTTGTAATTTTGACTTTTTATATTGTTATATTATTAAAAATATATTTGTAGTTATTTTAATAATTTTTTATAATATCAGTGCTTGAAGTGTCATGGATGTCCTTAAACACGATTAGTGTCGGTTTGAGAGAGATGCTACATGGGTAGATAAGGATGTGAGATATTGATACTAAACATAACTAAAAATAAAATAGTTATTAAATAATAGTAAAAGATGTGAAATAAAAATTATAAATTATAAAAAGAAACCTTTTATTTTGAATTTTGTATCCTTTGTTTCGTTTTTGGTTTTGTTAGTAAACAAAACAATCTACCTAGAGTTTATTATTATCCTATTGACCTTCAAATTCGTATTTAAAAAAAAAGTTTTGCATATTTCATATATTCAAATTTATAAACAAAACAATGTGTCCACAGTTTGTTCATCTAATGACCTTCAGATTTAAATTCGCAAACAAAAACAGTTTTTTAAGAATTTATATTATTGAAACAACAAATGAATCAATTGTTGATGTTCGTGTTTAACCTACAAATTCAAAAGATGACATCTTTGGCAGATGGCAGCACCATATTGGCGCTTGGTGCTTGCAGCAGAAGACGTTTTGTTGTTTATGATCTGTCACTTCTGTCAGTGCTGCATTGCAGTTCACAAGAAGAGGACCTAAGGTTTATCAGTCACTTCGTGAGAGACCGAAACGTTGCAGCTGATCGCAGCGGGTCAGTCGGCCGATGTAACCAGAGCAAATCGTTATAAAAATCCGAGCTGCGACGATGGTGGTACGTATACCGAAGCGTGAAGTTAGTGTAGAAGGGGTGGCAGTTGGGTCTAAAGTCTCGTGTACAATTTTGATTGGTTGTGATAGATAGCTTGTTTCATGAATGTACACAGATACGATTTTCAGTTCTAATTTCTCTTAAACCTATTTTTCTTGACAATTTTTAATTCTTTTTTTACTTTTTATTCATAAAATTTCCAATTTTTTATTAATTGATTTTTTTTCAGTACATGAAAGCAACGAAATGTCCCACGGAAGACCTGAGCTACACCAACTGTGCAG
Source organism: Trissolcus japonicus (assembly GCA_030522925.1). Lineage (NCBI taxonomy): Eukaryota > Metazoa > Arthropoda > Insecta > Hymenoptera > Scelionidae > Trissolcus > Trissolcus japonicus. Next base: position 12,542 of record JAPYZS010000649.1, on the reverse strand, counting down.
TTGTCAACCCAAACGACTTTCCCAACGATATAAAGTATGTTAAAAAAAGAAATATCGATTTAAATAATATCAGTTGTAAAATAGCAATAAGAATTTTGAGTTCAAATAAAAAGGAAAATAAAAAAGTTCTAAAAATATTTGTTAATTTTTCTTTTCCCCAGATATATCGAGACGGTAACAGGAACAGATTCGAGTGGTCAGAACACGAGTTTCATCTTCTCCATAAAATTCCACGATGACATTCCTAGAGGCGCTGTTGGGTTCAGCATGCCGCAAAGAAAATGGGCGATGTTGTCTTTAGGCCAGGAGATCGATGTTCGACCCTACTATTTCGATCCCTCCTCCACTTCTGAATATCTTTGCACTATCACTGTCGAAACTAATTTCTTACAAAAGAAAACGTAAACAAAATCTTTATCTGAATCTGGATCAATTGAAAAGATATCTACTTTTTTTAAATAATTACTTTTTTTACAATTATATAGTAGATTTCTTAGTTAACAAAATTTTTAAATTGCTTATATTTCATAAAGTAGATTTATCATATGCAAGACTTTATATATTATTTTTGCTTTAAGTTAAATGATATCTTTCTGACTGACAAAATTTGCAAATTACTTTTTAGAATCACACAAGAGCCATACGACACGGACCAAATGGCAAAGGAATTCATCCGCCAATTTTCCGGCCAGGCCTTCATGGTGGGACAGCAGCTTGTCTTCAAGTTCTATGATAAAAAGCTTCTTGGTCTGGTTGTGAAAAGTTTAGAAGCCGCAGATCTCAGTGCGCTGAAATCGGGCCAGGATATCAAGCCAAAAAAGATCAGGGTGGGTTGCTGTCTGGATGACACTGTGATTCAGTTCGAGAAGGCGGAGAACTCCGGGCTGAACCTCACAGGAAACGCGAAAGGCAAGACCTTCCGGCAGTCGATCATCAATCCCGACTGGGACTTCAATAAGATGGGCATCGGCGGCCTCGACAATGAGTTCAGCGCGATCTTCAGGCGAGCCTTCGCGTCCCGAGTTTTTCCGCCAGAGGTCATCATGCAACTGGGCTGCAAACACGTGAAGGGCATCCTTTTGTATGGCCCACCTGGCACGGGCAAAACTCTCATGGCCAGGCAGATTGGAAAAATGCTCAACGCCAGGGAACCGAAGATCGTCAACGGGCCTCAGATCCTGGACAAATACGTCGGAGAGAGCGAGGCTAATATCAGAAGATTGTTCGCTGATGCCGAAGAAGAAGAAAAAAGGGTCCGAAAAATCTTTAAAAATGATTCTGTAGCATTTTTCTAAAACTTTCTTTGTTGAATGTATGAAATTTGGTTTTTCTAGTTGGGACCAAACAGCGGTCTTCACATAATTATCTTCGATGAGATCGACGCGATCTGTAAAGCCCGAGGGAGCGTTGGTGGTGGCACTGGAGTACACGACACGGTGGTGAACCAGCTGCTGGCAAAGATCGACGGTGTTGATCAGCTGAATAACATCCTCGTCATTGGCATGACCAACAGAAAAGACATGATCGACGAGGCCTTGTTGCGACCTGGCCGATTAGAGGCACGACTTTGAAATTGAATTTAAAATTTTTGATTTAGAGTCTTCTGTTTCATTTTTCCTTCTGCGCATAGTTATACTGCGCATATGTCGAAGTTCTGCAGATCTACTGCGCAAGCGTAGAGGTCGCTCAGATCTATTGCGCATGCGTGCAAGTTCTTTTTTGAAATTGTATAATGTCTTATTAAAAAATATTTCAGGTACAAATGGAGATCAGTCTGCCAGATGAGCATGGTCGATTACAGATCCTGAACATCCACACTACGAAAATGCGAGAATATAACAAGATAGCACCCGACGTTGACATGAAGGAGTTGGCGGTGGCAACGAAAAACTTCAGTGGCGCCGAGTTGGAAGGTTTGGTTCGTGCGGCTCAGAGCACAGCAATGAACAGGCTCATCAAAGCATCGAGTAAAGTTGAGGTCGACCCCGCTGCCATGGAAAAACTCGTGATCTCCAGGGAGGATTTCTTACACGCCCTGGAAAATGATATCAAACCTGTAATTAAAAAAATACAACATAAAAACATGAGAAGAAAAAAAATTGATGTTGATTTGTTTAATTTTAGGCTTTTGGTGCGAGTGCAGAGATGTTGGAACACCTATTGCTCCGAGGCATCATCGTCTGGGGAAACCCGGTGAAGGAAATTCTGGACGACGGTGCTCTGCTGGTGGAACAAACCCGCAATACCGAATGTTCCGGCCTGGTTTCCGTCCTGATCACGGGACCCCCGAACACTGGCAAAACTGCCCTAGCTGCGCAGATCGCAAAAAATTCCGAATTCCCTTTCGTCAAAGTTTGCACTCCAGATGATATGGTTGGCTTTACTGAAAACGCCAAGTGCTTGGCAATCAGAAAAGTGAGAACCACAAAACCAACTTAAGAAGTTTAATCTTACCCTAAAATCATAGATTTAATACTTAATGTTGTATTTTTCTTTTTTTAATTGTAGGTATTCGATGATGCTTATCGATCGCAACTCAGTTGTATCTTGGTGGACAACATTGAACGTCTCTTGGATTACGGTCCAATTGGACCTCGTTACTCAAATATGACTCTACAGGCACTCATGGTGTTGTTGAAAAAACAGCCGCCGAAAAATCGAAAGCTTTTAATTCTCTGCACTTCAAGCAGAAGGTACACGAAAATAATAAATAAAAGAACAAATCTACTGCGCATGCGTAGATTTGCATAGAATTTGTACAGATCTACTGCGCATGCGTTCTAGACAGGGATTTACTGCGCATGCGTAGAACTTGTTCAACAAAAAATAAACATACAAAAGTAATCAAATATAACTTATGGTTAAAAAATTATAAAAATGGAAATGGATTGAAAAAGTGAATTTTGATTTTCAGAGAAGTTTTAAAAGATATGGAACTCTTGTCTGCCTTCGACACGATACTTGATGTCCCGTACATTTCCGAACCAGATCAAGTGATTCAAGTTGTCAAAAATGTTAACATTTTTTCAGAGGACAAACTCATAGAACTAAAAGAAAAACTACAAGAGAAAGCTACAAAACATGGGTAAGTTTAATTGATACATGTTTCATTCATATTTTATTTTTATTACATAATTAAATAATGAGAAACTGTTTTTTTCTGTTTGCAGTATAAATATTGGAATCAAACATCTGTTAGCTGTAACCGACCTGGTGCGACAACTTGAACCACATGACCGAATGGCAAAATTTCTTCTGAAACTCGACAAGGACGGCTCGTTTAAAAGAAAATATTAAACGTCTCGCACTAAATATAATTATTTTTCCGAATACCCAAGATATACAGTACAGTACAGTAAATAGACAATATTCTATTAAAGCAAAACAAAAAATAATTAAACCAAAAAATAAAGCAAGCCTCTCAGAAGTGGCTGGGGCTGCTCAGCAAGCGACTGTCTTCGTTTCAAGTTATATATATAATTGTACAGTGAACAAACCCAATGAGGAAGAAACATACTTTTCGAATGTCCTTATAATTCAACATCACAACCGTGTTATCAAAAATCACATCCGAGTTTTGATTTGTGGACAATTTTTATTAAGGAAATTTTAATATTTTTTTAATACTTTAATCGACTCTCATTTGTGATGAGATTTGCCAAATTATTGACACAAAGCGCCGATGTATTTGATACATTTTAGTCAATACAAATTGATGTTTCAAAATTTGCACTCTAAAATTATTGATAATTTTAAGTTTGAACACTGTTTTTTTTTTTCAAACTACAAAACCAATAAGTCAAATTGTTAGATCTCCAATCCGTTAATTTTTATCTGTCAATAATTCAGATGTCAATGTCTTCAATCGAAGGTATAGAATGTTACCAGATAGAAGAAAAAAAAGAAGAAAAACGAACCATTGTCCGTTGCAGTTTGTAAACTGAATTATTGAGTTGAAGTTTGAACTTTGTGATAATGTTGCTTTTAGACAGTTTTTAGAACTTGAGGTTTTATGCTGCAACGATTCTAACTAATACAATAAAGCATATTGTATTGGGATGAGTATTAAATGTCTTGGTATATATTTATCGTTGCTAACTTATCCGTGTAAATGTGTGTTGCATTGAAGTTGAAATTTATTCTGAGTGATGTATGAAGAAAATTCGTATTAAACGCAGTATATAATAAAATCTTAGTGTTCCCAATATTATTGAACCTGAAAAACATTCAAACTCAATATTGAGTTTGAATTACATAAAAAAACATAAGTTTTTTTTAATTATAATGTAAATTTATCAGACTTTTTGCATAATAATAATAATCGCTGTTATATTTTGTAATGTAAAAATTAATTTTGAATGACTAGTTTAATAACTAGTCTTTTTAGCGAGACTTTATTTTTTTACATTTTTACAATTTCATTCAACAATTTCATTACAATTACAATCATCATCAATGAATAAAAGTTTAGGGAATTTTTTAGAAAATTTCCAAAAGAAGTTGAAGTAGTAAAATTTAATTTGATTATGTAGATTTGGATCCCATTGGTGCCATTATATGTTAAAAACAGATTTAAGAAAATGTATTAATGAGAAAAAAGAAAGTCACACTTTTTTATTAGAACCTTGTAAGATTCCTTTATTGGCCAAAAAGAAAAAAAATTGCGCTTTGTAATGTTTAATGAACTTTTCTGATATCAAATAATGTTTACCATCAAAGAAATTCGTTACACAGCATTTGATTCTGATGTAAATGATGGAACGATTTTTTTGTTTTATTCACTGCTATACGGACAATTTTAATCTGTAAACTTTTTAATCCATTTTATTTCCATGAATTTCCGAAGGTCAATATAACTTTTTAACAAAACGTTTTTATGTTTCCATTCAATAAAAAAAGAATTTAAAAAACTAAAAAGAAGGGAAACAATTAAACATATGTATCTGTTGAAAATTGAATTAAACGGTCCATTTCATGTCAATTCAGTTTTGTTTGTCGGTTATTTTTAATCGAACAACTGCTCAGTATATGTTTATACAAATTTTTATACAAAATGTTAAAACACTGTTAGAGTTCCATTGGAAATAGTTCTTCAAATTTGACCTGTATTTGAGCAATCATTTTAAAAACTTGCTTTAACAAGGTTACCCATATGTTTATTTCATCTCAAATCTCAACACCCAATCGAGAACAAGAATTTTTTTCTTTTATGATTTTTTTTTTCAATTTATGTAATGACTTTGTCTGAACTTGAATTGAAAACAAAAAACTCGGGTAAGTGACAACCGATTGTTCGACTATGGAGCGAACAACCGCTGCAGAGTTGAAGCCTGCGAGATTAATCAGTGCAACGCAAATCCAAGGGCAAATGATAATAGGGACCTTAAAATCGTGCCCTTTCACTTTCGTGCAGTGCATCTCGTTTCCCAGAGTTTGGATAAAAAATTCTTGCAAGCCAAACATTCTTCAATGGGCCAATAATTTTGCGAATAAAATAAACCCAACATGCATAGAAGACGAATTTAAACAGTTTTTTTTAATTTTGAATTTTTCATTTATAAATTCAATATGTATTCAAATGAAAAATTATTAATCCATTTCTTGCCGTTGATGCGTTTTCGCAACATTTCCGAAAATCGTTTTTATTTTAATAAGATTCGCTAGAATAAACAATGTCTTCGACACAATTTTCTTAATTTGAAAGTGTGGAACATGAATTTACATAAAGTTATCAGAAAGTCGATTCCTTTAATGTTCTGCCAGAAATGGGTTACATCATATTAAAACATTTTCGTATACGTCTCAAATGTAATTATTCTTTCACATCGACTTATTTCTGCGAAATCTGGTAATTTGCAGTGAAGTTGATAAGACAGTGTGGGCTCGAAATACATTCAATTATCTTGAATGCGCACGAATACATGATGTTTCAATATCATTTTTAAAAAATGGAAAGGAAAAAAGCAACTTGAAATACCATTAAGAAAAAAAGTAATATAAAAATTAACGAAATAAAACTTGAATTAGTTTAATCGATAGAAAACATAGGGGGCAGTTGGGGTAACTTTAATACTCGAATAAATGTACTATTTTACAGAAATTGAAATTGTTTTATGAAAATGAACTTGTTTTTAATTAATGCAAAACCCAATTTCGATAGTGTCAGATATTCCATGTGTCACACTTACCCCAACTGCCCTTATAAAATTAAAATATTTTCCTTTCACTTTTGATTATTCAGTATCATCATAATCAATAATTATACACTGACAAAAAATTGACACGCAATGTACTAAAATGTGTTAATTTTCGTATTTTACGTATAATAACATAGTTTTCTTTTAAAGCGTCGGTCGGTGCATGATATTGTTTATCCTTAGTAAAAAGATCATATGTTGTCCATATATTATCAATATATTATTTTCAGCAAATCATATACTGACCATGTATTGACATTATATTATCAATATATTGTCAATATATTGGTAATATAAGGACGATATATTGACCATGTATATTTTCATATTTTTCATATATGGACAATATATTGGCAATATATTAGCAATTTTCCAAAACAATAATTAATATATTGTTCACATATTAGCCATACATTGTAAATGTATGGTCAATATATGATTTCTGAAATAATATATTATCAATATATGTTTTATGTATTGAAAATATATGATCCTTTTTACTAGGGTATCATCCTTATACCCTATATTTTGCCACCTTTTACATATTATTTTTTAGGCATGTACTTTACGTATTACTTTGGCTTCATCTCGTATCGAATAAAAAATCATTTGTGCTCTTCCAGTTCTTCTTTCCAATAGATTATGAAATATGAATATTTAATTCATTTTACACGACCCTTTGTTATGAAAGTTTGAAAATTAATAATATCGTTCGCCTTTGGCTGTAAATTGGATTGATCAATAATAATAATGTTAAATATTGCGAAGAAGAAAATAAGAAAAAACGTTTTTACGCGATCACCTGTTATTTCCGTTGTGTAACCAAGGACTGATATTGAAAAGTTGCATGTCCACATGCACCAAATTACCTCCTTCAGATGAATGTTCAGATGCATCTTGGCGGGGCGTGGCTTTTCGGGTTCACAAATGTATATATAGGTCGAAGATGCAGAAGGATGCAATCAGTTTACTTCAGATACACACATTGTCTTGTGCAAAGCAAGGAGAATGGCTTTCCAGGTAAATGAATCTCAATAATAATTACTTGATAACAAACTTTTTCTTAGGCATAAAACTCGTCTAAATTTTGCTTTGGATTAATTAAACTCTCCTTTCCTAATTCAGTTACTGTATAATTTTATTTGACCTTAAATTGAACAATTACCCTTCAATAAATTTGACAAATTGCATTTAAAACAATGTAAACGATTTGAAATGTCGCAATTTAAATAAAATGATGTACGTGGTGTTAAGTTGGGTACTGAAATCTGAATTGAATTTTGCAGTTCATTGTTTTGGCGACCGTGTTGGCTGCTGCTAACGCAGGTTTCGTTAGACAAGCTGCGCCACTGGCGTACGCCGCTGCCCCAGCTGCGCCTTTGGCGTACGCTGCCCCAGCAGCACCGGTGGCCTACGCTGCCCCGGTGGCGAAACTCGCCGCTGCCCCAGTCGCCATCACCAAGACCATCGACGAGGAGTACGACCCAAATCCCCAGTACTCGTACGCCTACGATGTCCAGGACAGTTTGACCGGTGACTACAAACAGCACACCGAATCCCGCAGCGGAGATGCCGTCAGCGGTAGCTACTCCCTCCTCGAAGCCGACGGAACCCGAAGAATCGTCGACTACACCGCCGACCCAGTCAACGGATTCAACGCCGTCGTACACAAAGAACCCGCAGCCGCCCTCGTCAAGACCGCCGCCATTGCTCCAGCTCCGTTGATCGCCAAGGCCCCTCTTGCTTATGCAGCTCCAATTGCGAAAGTTGCATATGCTGCGCCAGCTGCCCCACTCGCTTACGCCGCTCCCCTGGCCCACGCCAAGATCTACCATTAAATCGTCGAAATTTAGTAACATTGATCTCTTTGTCATTTAGTTCAAACAATTCCTGAATCAGGAAAAACCAACATGTCGAGGCTCTTTGTAGAAACACCTGATTCGTGTGTAAATAAATTTTTTACTCTAACATCTCATGCAGAGTTTATTTCAACATTTTTTTAAATTCAACCCCCTTACAAATGACGTTTTGTTTTTAAATATTGTTTTTGCTGGTCAGCAAGATTGTGTCAGAAATGAAATTATAACAGGTTTTAATTCGAGTTGAATGGGCATGAATTTTGACTATTTAAATGTGATACAACAGTAAAGAACTCAAGGGTTAATAACTTGGTTGAAAGAAAGCGAAAAATCAAAAATAGTAAATGTATAAATTAAATTAAAAGTATTAATAAGATATATTGAGCATTGTGAAAGTTAAAAAAAAATGTTTGACGGTGTTTCAAAAATAGAAATCAAATTCAAAATCACTTTGTTCATTCATCATAAAACTCATTTTTAGAAACGAACACAACTTGACTTAATTTTAATAATCAGCCGTTGGAATTCCGGTGTCAAATTTTGGTATTGTCACCCAGATAAATAAAATCAAAAACTAGATCACACTTTCAAAAACACAAAGCAAATAAAACAGTGATACATATACAAATATTCTTTTCTTCTACAAAGCAGCGAGATGCTCTGAATTTCTTTTCTTATATAATCCCCAGCACCTTACTTTTGACAACCGAAACATATTAATTTTCACCTCAATTATATTCAATCGATGGAATATTTTAAACGAGTGTAGGTTTTCGGCCCCGCGGGTCATTTTACTGTTTAGGGCAGAGTACCTTTTCGAAGTGGAGGGAAACTTTATAACCGATCTATAAAAGCGATTCTGAATCTAGGATTTTCATCAGTCAATTTGTGTCGATCAACGGATTTACCATGGCCTTCAAGGTAAAAGATCAAATTCAATAATAAAATCTATAAACTGTTTTAAAAATCGTTTAAACTTTTTAAATTTGCACATTATATAACATCGACCATTTGCTACTATTATAACTCAAAAAAATCACTAAAGTGCAATTTATCACAGACAACTTAAAAATTGTTATAAAAGTAATTAATTCAAAATTCCAACCAAATTGAAATAAAGAAAAGTTTTTTTTTTTTCATTAAACTATTCAACCCGAAACAGAAATTTATTTCGTAAATTTATTTTTCAGCTCTTTGTATTCGCTGCTTTGCTAGCAGTGGCAACTGCCAATGTAATTGCTGCAACCGAGTCAGTTCAGGAATCCTCAGAGGAGATAAAAGCCGCTGCCTCCGAGACTTCGAAAGTCAAGGTCCTGGCCCCTGAGAAGAAACCTCTTGTGATCAAAGTAGAGGACTCAGAAAAAGAAGGTAACGGGCAGTACACGTACTCGTACGATGTCCAGGATGGCGCCACAGGCGATAACAAGCAACATCACGAGACCCGCGAAGGCGACGTTGTGAAGGGCAGCTACTCTTTGATCGACGCCGATGGTTCCCGCCGGACCGTTCACTACACTGCTGACCCCGTGCACGGCTTCAATGCAGTCGTCGATAAGGAAAAATTGTCTCAGAATCTCGCAGTCATGCCCAACCATTACGTCAAACCAGCCTCGGTTGGACCAGTTTACCAGAAATACACCGCTCCAGCAGTGCACCACTTTGTCCAGCCTGTGCAAAATTACGCTCATTATCAGCCACAGTTCGCCCCCGCTTATCAGATGGTGTACAATCAGCAACCAGCTTATAATACATATTCGGCCCCAGCGTACCAGAAGTTTGCTGCCCCAGTGGTCCAACCGGCGCCAGTTGCTCCAGCTCCAGTGGCTCCCGCTGCACCAGTGGCCCCATCTCACTCGTATCTGCAAAACGGCCAGGGTGCAGTCGCCTATAGCAATTTTGCCTCGCCAATTTACCAGCACTCCCTTTACCAGCCTGCTCTTTATTCCAATTACAACGTCCCGGTTGTAAACAAAGCTGCTGCTCTGCCTGCTGCCAACTACCAGGGATTCGCGCCCAACGCTCCAATTGTCAACAGAATTTCCACCTCGGCGTACAACTCGTTCCAAGGTGTTCCTTACATGCAAACTGTGAACCACCAGGTCCCGGATTTCTATCACTAGAAAAGGAAAGATCATTTTAATTTATTGAGATGACTTTTGTATTTTATTAGGTTCTTTTTGTTTTGTTGTACTGACGCATTGTTTTCAATAAAGATTGTTGATTATTCATATCTCTGAGTTTCGCTACTTTTTCTTGTCCCTTGATTTTGGATGATGAAAATTTTAAATGGGGAATAAGAAAATTTTTTTTTTTTTCAAATTCAGCCAGACGAATGATTTATTGATAAACGAGAGTATCGAACTTTGCTGTTTGTCTGAGAAAAAGATTTCTACCTGCTGCTGTAACTGTTTCGAGTGAATGATTGAGATGACTCAGTTGGCCTACTATTGCGTAATGTATACACTCGGAGTTTCACGCATCTTGACTTTTTTCTCCGTTTTTTGTACTGTATTTAGATGTTTTGAGGATGGTTTTACTAATTGATGAACCTGATTTTTTGCTGCTTTACTGAATTTCTCCAAAATGTCATGAATTGTATAACATAATTTGTATCGACATTGATACTTGAAGATGATCTCTGCTACAAAAAATCTAATAATTGATTGATATAAGTGCGCGTTTTATCATATTTTTATATTCCCATAAATTTTTTTGTAGCAAACATTTAATTTTGTAATCAAAATTCATAATTTTTTTTTATTAAGAAACGTATATTGCGCCGAGCAACGGGGCAAGACAACATAGATTCTTTTACACACTTTAATTTTTGCTCTGAGATGATCATAAAAAAATAATATTTTGTTTATGCTTTTCAATGAATTGTTTTTTGTTTTTTATATTTTCGTATATTCTTGCTTACATAAGTATTATTATTTAATTTTTTAATTAATTTTTTGGTATATAAAATTGAGATTAAAAAAAAGGTGTCATTTATAGTCAGTCATTATTATAGGAATTACTTATTATCAGGGTTTTTCAGAACAGAACTTGTATTCAAATAAATAGCAGTGCTACCAACGTATTTCGCATGTTTTTGCAATTTCATTACATGAAACGCTAAAAAAGGAACAGTGGAATGAATCTATGTGCCTGCTTTTGTTTTTGAACAATCGTACTTTCGTTTATTCATTTGGTTTTCTTCTCGAAAGTAGCGAAACACATTTTTTAATTTTAGTTCATCAGTTTTATCATATCAGTAAATAATTTTAAAAATACACAATTAGAAAAAAAAATTTTTTTTTGAATATTTATTTACTTCGGTCTACAATTTTTCAGTGTACAAAAAATGGGAACAATTGGCTCAGATAAAGTTCGAGAAAATAACGGAAATCCAGATGAAAAACCCGGAAAATTGCACCAAAACAGATATCAAACATTTGGAGATAATTTGAATCGATAAAAACGAATTGTACTCAGCTTTGCAAAACATCGGTCCGCATGTGGAATCAGTCAAACTATTGGAACAGGAATAAGACAACTTTATTTTGGGTCAGTATGCTTAACAAATAGAAGATATCAAAGACCAACAGGAATTGATTTCAATGTTGGCTCAAACTTGCACAAACATTGTGGTTTTGCAAATTGGAAAGAATTGCATCGATGTGAAGGAACTCTTCAGAAAGCTGATTCTGCCTATACTGAAAACTTGAAGAGATTTTCGTCCTTTTCACTTGACTCAGTTGAAGAAGTGACGTGGGAAGTCACGGTCGCAAATATAGACGAATTTGATTGGGTTTGTTTTATCAGATATTTTGAAACTTAGCAGGCGGATCTTTTTTGACAGTAAATGTTACTTTTTTAATTTGATTGCAGTTCTTCCCTAATGTGAAAATACTGACGTTGATTATCAACTCTTCATTTGATGCTGAATTTATTCTGTACACTATTCTGGGTTTTACGAAAAATCTCAAGTTCCTTTCTGTGCTCATTAATGCTTTCACACAAACAACGTATCGCTTAACCATGTTATCGGACATTAGCGCTCTTTTCCAACTTAAAGAACTTCGCATCGGTATGGGAAGATATAGAAAAGCAGTACATGCTGAACTGGACTTCAAGAAGGAGTCAGTTGAGAAACTGATAGCAAATTGTCAGAATCTTCAAATTGTCAAATTTGGTATACACTTATTTTTTTGGCTGTATATCATTTGCGCCAATCACCTTATCACCGACATATCATTTGCGCCAGTGTTCGATAAATCATTTGCGCCAATTCAAATCTATCATTTGCGCCAATTAAAAAAAAACATTTGCGCCGTTAAAGAAATATTTTATTAATCTGTTCAAAAACATAAAACGAGAAAATATTTTTCATATTATAAATTAAATAAATACTAAATATTAATATTTTCATTTTTTTAATTTGAATTGGATGATTTTCAAAAAATATGATAATATATTCTCCCCGTAATATTTGCATAAATTT